>JAGXCT010036143.1:0-41181 GCA_022495035.1 Philopotamus ludificatus | reverse complement strand
CGGCCGCTGCGCGCGCTCAGGCTGCCGGTACGTCTCCGCCGGCTTCGGCCTATCGGGCCCTACACTATCACCCACTTTTGAAAGACAAACACCGCTAGTTTACAAATAAAGTTTATCATATTTCTACTTCACGGATACTCTTTGCCGATACTCAAGTAAAAACTGCATAATGACATATTTTAAATAAAATTATAATAATACTTAATATATGAATGGCGCATTTTTGGCATATAACTTATCGCTGTAACTTCTCTCTTTCAACTGAACTCCGTTATGGTATGGTTATTAACGCTTTTAATTATTTTTTTTCTACGGAAAACCATTTTAAAGCTAGAAAACATCTCATCGTTATTTGTATGTATATGAATAGAAGACTCCACTCACTCCACGTGCACATTAGTGAGGAATAAGTTCAGCAGCAAATGAACACCCATTTTTATGTGTATCTAATTAGAGAATAAGTAGAATACAGACGATGAATGATGATTTTACATCGGATTTCAATGAATGAAAACTAGATATTTAAGTACGTTATTTTAGCATTGACTCCTATACGATTGAATCAATAAATCTTGCCACAGTATTCTTTAAAAATATTTTTTATCGAAGTGATCTCTTTGATGAGGGCTTTGAAAAGTTATTCATATATTATAACCGGAATCAATTAACTTTACACCTCAGTGTAAAGAAACAAACGATGGCATCCGATGAGGGGACCTAAATTCTCCCAAGCCTTTTAAAGTATGCATCGACATAAGCTACTCTCTCTATTGGCCTCGGATGTATATCCAGCTCTAGCTCAAACACCCACATACAACCAATACCAATATAGAAATATTATTTTTATTATTTTTCTTGTATTTGAAGTAAAATAGTCAATAAAAATAAATTCCAAATCATTCTTTGGCATAATTTTAAGGAATAAAAAATTCTTAAACATGCTTTAAAAATAATTAAATGTTTTATTTGTATTAAAATAATATTTTCTACCATAATTAATAATATTTTTTCCTTCTTTTGTAATGAGTATATTAGATAAATTGATAAAATAATATAAATAATTATAATAATTACTTAACAGAACCAAAATAAATTTATAATCAGACAAAAATAACATTTTCTTGTGGTTTTTGGTTCAGTTGCACTTCAAAGTTCTGATTGCTACTATCCAAATGAGATCCAAACGGCTAATAAACTATCACAGGATTTGTCTTAGCCCTTTCCACTCTAAGGGCCAGAAGTATTGGTCCAATAGATTTTTTGGCAAAATAATTGAATCACGTTTTTTTCTATTTATTTAAAAAAAAATGTATTTATTGAATAGATAAGATCAAAGTATAAATATGTTTAGTATTGATTTTCCCAATGCAAATCTCTTTTTATTGATTCGTAAAATAAAATTATGAGAGTGGAACATAGATTCAGCTATTGTTGGATTTAAGTGATTCCTTTTTTATTTTTATTTATTATTGCTTGGGCTATTAAATGCCGGACAAGATTAAAAGACATTACCTCTTTACCTTTTCATTCGAGTATAATGGTTTTATATTTTATAAAAAAAAATTACACCCTTTACTAAGGAAATCGTAAATGTAAAGATCTCTTTTGTAAAATAAATATGACTTCGAATATTTTAATTAAATATTTTTGCTATTTTCCGCAGTTATTCTATGGAGTAGAATTTTTATTTCGACTAATTAATGATTAATATATTATTTTTGTATTTGCAGGTGAAAAAATAAAATTATTAGAAAATGAATCTGCGGTTACCATTAGAGATCTCGAAGAATGCAAGTCAAATATGCTAGTTTCCGAACAAAAAATATTCGATTTAGAGAAGACCTTGGAGGCTACCAGATCTGAGATGGAAGTTGTGCGAGAATCTTTTAATATTCACAAAGGAAATGCGGAAAATTTTCGTTTACAAAAAGATTCGGCGACAGAAGTGCGCGATAGCATGGCCAATATGATCGAAACCAGAAATACCGAAATCGAATGCTTAAAAAGTACAATTGAAAATTTGCATGCTCAATTAGAATTGGCCGTTAACGTGAAGTGTGATGTTTTATTAAAAAATAAATCTGTTCAGAGCAATTATTTGAGTACTAATTATGGAGAACAATATTCCGAGCAAGAAAAGGAAGCTTACGAAAGTCAAATCGATATTCTGAAAAATGAATTGCAGCGATGTACGTCCGATCTTCACAGCGTTAGGGGAAATTTCACCTCAATGAAAATTAAATTTCAAAGCGAATTAGATAAGAAAAGCGATGAACTCAACGTGGCTAATGCGAAAATACAAAAGCTGTGTGAAATTCAAGATAATTTAAATAAGAAAGTCGAATCTACCAATAAAAAATTATTAGAACAGCAAGAGAAAGAAGATAAGCTCAAAGATGAGTATAATAACGAACTTATTTCTAAAACCAAGATTGCCGATATGTATAAAAGCTTGCAAGATGAGTCAAATGCAAAAAATGAACAATGCAGTGATACAATTGCCGAATTGCGGAGACTCTTGAACGAATCAGCCGAGAAGTATGAAGAATTGGAAGAGAAGCATAAAAAAATCGAAGCGGAACATGCCAAAGTAACTTCAAAGAAGAATGAAATAATAAATATTTTTAAACGTGAATTGGAAAATGCCAATGATTTGTTGCAATACGTCGATAACGATACCATGAATACCTCAATGGAAGACTTATCGCCGTCTGCGAGCATAGCTTCAAAACTCATTAGATCGAAAATGTCTATTACGCAAGCATATGATCAGCTCGTCCAAATATCCGAAGAACTGACTGTTGAAAAAAATGAAAACAAGCGCTTGACTCATGCCTTGAATAACATCATCGGAGAACTCGAAGAAAAAGCTCCAATGATTGATCTTCAAAAGATACAACACGAAGATGCTCTTGAAAGCAACGCTGCTCTAACGAGGCAATTAGATACGATGATTTTAGATAATAATAAGATGAAAAATGAAAGTTTAGAACTTCACAAAGTTTCAAATATCTTACAAAAAGAAAATTTGAAATTAAAAGGAGAAATAGAAGACCTCGGCCATCAAATATGTTTCCTTTTGAAAGAAATTGAAGTTAAACGAGGCAAATTCTATAATCCCGATAAAACGAATCGGTCTAGATTTAATTCGTTCGCAGCCGATGATTCAATGGATATGAACAGCACTGCTAGATCTCAAAACGATTTAATTACATTTAGCGATATTAACGAACTGCAAACCAATAATCAAAAACTTCTCAAACTCGTTAAAGAATTATCGGAGAAACGTGACGAAAATGAAAAAGCTAATAGCTTGTCGGAAACAGATATACAAGCGAAGTTCGAACAGCTTCAGAGCAGGGTAGGCGAACTGACTGGCGCTCAAGATCGTCAAATCAAAATGATAAACAAACTAGTGGAACAACGCGATAAGTACATGAAGATGTGTCAAAGCAATTCAAACAATACGCTGCAATCCTCGGTGAATTTGAATAAAAGTGATCAATCAGTTGATTTGAATACTACGGGTAAGACGGACGCATCTAAATCTGCTACTAATAATTATCAATATTTGGAATTAATGGAAGTACAATTAGCCGATGCCAAGAAAGATTTGCATCAGCAACGGGAGAAACACAGATTATATGTAGAAAAATATAAAAAATCTGAACTAAAGCTAATGGAAACGAACGGAAGTTTACATAAGCAGTATACGGAGCTTCAATCAAAATATGCTAAATCGTTGTCGTCGTCAGAAGTTGTAAATGAAAAACTTAAACATCTTAATATGGATTTGACGACGTACAAAAAAGAAATAGCAATGCTTAATAATAAAATCAATTCTTACACGTCGTTGACGGGTAAACAAGAATCGTCAATTAAAATATTTTATGAAGATCTTTCTCACTCTAGGGCTAAGCTCTCCGAGGCAGAATCGGTGATAAACAATTTGAAAACTGAACAGTCGAGAATGCGTAACGATTTATCTAACGATAGACCCGAATCAACGGATCGTTCTTCGGCTCTAAAAAATATTGAATCGATTAAAAATACAATTCAAGAGGAGAGTAGTGACGGAGTTTTAAAATTGGAAACCGCATTGGAAGAAGCGAACAGAACGTGCAGCACTTTAAGATGTATGTTGCAGGAAGAGCAAGAAAAATATCATAATTTAGCACTTCATCTGAAACAGGAGATCGATCAATCCAAACTGATTGTAAACGAAGAGAAAATGAGAAATAAAGAACATCAAACGATTATTGATAAACTTCAAAAGGAATTAGAGGCCAAGTGCATCATGATCGAGGAGCTGAATAAAAATTATACCAATATTCTTTATTCCGACAAAGACGTCGGTTTACATAAGAACGAAACTAGTGAATCACAATCACAAATCAAAATACTGCAAGAGCAGCTGGAAGTTAGTAAAGGTTATATAGAGAAATATTGTAAAATTTATGAAAGTTCCGAAATAGAATTGAAATCTCTCAACGAGACTTACTTTGATTATAAACAAAAAACGGAATCAATGCTAGAAACTCTTCAATCGTCTGAAAAACAATTACGTGGTATGTGTGCTCAGATACAAAACGAACTCGATAAGAAGTCTGAGGAATTAACTATATCTCAAAGTAATTATAATGTATTATCGTTGGAATTTAATGAGAAGAGTTCTTTACTAGAAAAGGCCTTATCTGATGTTACGCACGTTACTGAAAATGCTCAGGGAGTAGAGGAGAAGTATGGCTTAGAAATTATTTTGCATTCTAATGACATTCAAACTCTCGGCGATCTTAAAGATCAACTTTTACAAACGAAACAATTCGCCAATGACTTGACGCGTGCCAAATTGGAGGCCGAAAGTTTATTACAAGCTAGCAAAATTAATTGGGAAAGCAGTGAAAAAATGTTAATTGCGGAGAATGAAGAGATTAAAACGCAAATAAACGATTTGAGAAGTCAAAATTCAATCTTGCACGATCAAATACAAGCATTGAGCACAAAACTCACCATGTCTCATTCATCCCAGGGATTAGAGAATCAGACAGATACGAGCATAGCCAATATTTCATCTGGTAGCTTATTGAATGATAGCGATGCCGTCTCTTCGGAGCAATTACTCGATATCATCAAATATTTAAGAAAAGAAAAGGATGTTTTATTGACTAAATTTGATATAACTCAGGCTGAAAATTTAAGACTAAGATCTCAATTAGAAACGATTGAAACGCGACTGGATGAAGCCAAATTAATATCCGGATCGGATAAAACTCAGTTAGACTCAGAATCTGATTCTGTTAAACATTCGGGAATAGTCAGGAAAATTGAAACACTCAATGCGATATCCGATTGTTATGTGAATCTCTACAAAGAGAGGGACGATTTGCGTCTAAGAATTGAGGAGCTGTCCGATAGCTGTAATAAATTACAGGAATCCATAAATCCTTTGCAAGAAAAGAATGCAGAACTCTCTATGAATGCCAATTTAATCCAATCTGAGAATGGCGATCTGAAGAAGGAGATTAGTAAATGGAAAAATAGAGTGAACACGCTTATCGGAAGAGATAATCAACCATTCCCCGAAGATTGGAAAAAGAATCAAAATGAAAGGGAGTCGTTAGGTAAAATGTTATTGGACGAAAAAGATAATGTGAAGAGACTTAGCGAGGAGGCAGTCAAACTCAAATCTGATAATTTAATGTTAGAGGAGCAAATTGAAAAGCTTCGCAAGGAATACTCTAATATTAGTGAAACGTTTAAAAAGAGAATTATGGAATTGAACAATGCAAAGAAAGAAAATGATACTTTAAATAAAGAGCTCAGCCAAAATAAATCACAGGTCGAGGAAAAAACTAAAGAAATTGCTATAATCAGCGAGAAATTATCAACACATGAAACGGCTTTAGCAGAAATTCGCAATAAAGAATTACAAGTGCGAAAGGTCGCCAAAAAGTTTAAAGATCAATGCGATGAGCTCACTAAAAAAATTGATGGAGAAAAACAGAAATCTGATTCGTTGATAGCGGAGGCAGCCGCGTCGACTGAAACTCAAATGGAAGCTCGCAAGGGCTACGAGCAAAAGACACTCGAATTAAAAAAGACCCTAACGGATAAACTCAACGTTTTAAATAATAAAATTTCAACGTACGAAGAAGAAAATAAAAAATTATTAAGCGAAATCGAAACATTAAAAGTCAGCAATCACGATACGGAAGAGAAGGCCAAGCAATTGATTAAACAAGCCAAAACCAAGATTGTAACGCTCACCGAATCGAAAGAAAATTTAACCAAGGAATTATCCGAATCGCAGAATAAAGTTAATCAGTTCGAACAGAATAGAGACGAGCACGAGGTACGCCTAGTTGCCATCAAGTCGCAGTTCGATGGACGAGTAGCGAAATTAGAAAAGGAAAAATCGCAAATGCTATTGGACAAACAAGGAGAAGTAGCGCAACTCAATAGACAAATAGAATCGCTGCTGGCGAAATTATCCGTGTTGCAGAGGAAGGTAGACAGTAATCAAACCCCGAAACCATCCACTAGCTCCAATCAATCGGAGAAAACGGGCACTGAGCCACCTACGGCTAATATAAAACCCATGGCCGGTATGATTTAATTTATTTTATATATAAAACTTCCTAAATTATTATTTTTTTTCATTATTAATTATAATACATTTTAAAAGGTGTTCCTTCTCCTCGAGATGCTAGCCGTAGAGTAAGCGGAGAGACACCGTTTGCATCCATAAGGCCTATGGCATCGCATTCGGGAGTACGCACGGCCGCTGTTCTACCGACTACTGCTCAATTAACATCTCACACAATTGTTCATCATCAAACTCCTCATACAACAGGTTAATTGCATATAATAATTATCGAATAAATAGATCCGGAGATGTGAATATTTTATTGTAATTAATATTATATTTACAGGTGTTTCAGCGGATATGACGTCTTCTTCGCCCAGCAGCTCTCATCATATTACTGAATATTTACCGACTAGTTCATCTCCCACTGCGCGGTTACACACATCCCATTCTCGTCATGTAACGTTGCCGCCACCGGAATCAACACAAGTTTGTTTTTAATTTTATCCTAATTTCTATAAAGATATTTTCCGAATTACATAATTTATTTTTAGGACATGGATACGGACAATGTCTCATGTGAAAGCGATCAATCCATCGGTGTAATAATTCCGTCTACGCCGCCTCAGTCGTCCGGCACGGGACAAGTGGGACCTCAGCAAGGAGTTGCTCTCGTTATGCCCCGAATCGAAACCTCCGTCGAAAATCAAAATCTTCATATTCATCAACAGGTAATTTAATTTATTTCATCGTATGCTCTTATTATTGTTTTTGATATGTTTTTTTTTTTATAAACAGCAAGCTTCAAGTTCTTCAAATAATAATTCGAGTTCTACAGTTACGACGACTCATGCGCAAAATAGCATGAGTGGATTAGGCGGAAAAAATGATCCTAGAACTTTCAAAAGGCCACGTATGACTTCCGCTCGGCCTCAGCAAAAAACTATTCTTAAACGCCCCAAGATACAGGTTCATTTATATTACAAATAATATTGAATATAATTGAGCGAAGTTTAATATATTTTTATTGTTTTGCAACAGAGGATTACTGAATCAGAATCAGAATATCAGTTGCCTACATCTTCGCAGAGAGATCAAGAAGATGATAACAATTTTGGAGATTCTGACGATGAAGAATATATGGTATTTACTAATTACTTTTATTAGTTGATGGAATATGACGTTTGATGGAAAAATTGGTCTGTTATTCTAATAAAAATCTATTTTATCTGCGCTTTTCGGACTGGACTTAAACCAAAAACTGGAAAAATACATTATTTTTCCCTGAATGAAAACCGGAACCCAAACGATATATATTTTATTTATTTAGAGGAGAATGAAAAGCCATAAAAAAATGGTGGATTGAAACTCTGATTTTTATTCATCAATATTAATTTTGTCTCAAAGTGATCCCCATTGGATATACTTGTTCTATCTTATTTTCTTATATTCAATGTGGAGTTTAACTCCTCGATCTAATCTATCTCTATCAAGTCAGAAGCATCATAATGGTGCTGTTTTACATTTTTATAAGTGTAAATGGAGAGCAAATCAATTTGTGTGAAACTTTTTGATAATTAACCTAGCCCGGGCACGATGAAGCCGGGGTAATTAATATTTTAAAGACCCCTAAAAAAATCCTAGTGGTGGAAAGCACTGGAAATATCATTGAATTTCTTGTACTCGTCCTAATTTTTGTCTTCTGGTTAGTTTTAAAATACGTCATGCTTTGCTTTTCCTTACATTTTTGTCTATTATATTGAGTTGCCAAGTTGAGGCCCCTAATATTGTGGGGCCCGATGCATCAGCTCCACCTGTCCCGTCCTCCCCTCTGATATCTAATTTTTGCATTTCTCAATGTTTAATTATTTTTTTTATTTCAGGATCGGATGTGTGAAATAGAAGAGGATGAATTGGAAAAAGCAAGTTTAGAAAGGGAAGAAAGAATCACCGAAGAAAACAATGTTTCTGCAGATAGGGAAGCTTCTGGGAATAACGAGGCAGAAGTCACGAATAATGTATCTCAAGTAATAATACTTATATTTTTTTTAACATGAAACTGGTGACTGAAAATATTTTTCGTAGTAATCAACGGATGCTAAATTGAACACACTGGAAAACATTGCGTTTAATTTAATTAATTCGATTTTTTGATGAAATTTGCATTTGTCGATACATTAAAAGATTTACGAACACATTGAGTACACTATTAGCACTTTAAATAAATCTATTCAATATAAAAAAACACCTCAAAATTCCGAGCAATCGTTGTTTATTCTATTTGTTGGTCTAATGAAAGCGTTGGGTGTTTTCGTGTTCACTGTACATCTATAATATATACGAATGATAATAAAACTAACGGATATATATTTTTAGGATATCCGTAATAGGGCCGATGACGAAAATGCAGGTAGATCCAATCAAGAAACGCATTCTGCAGACCAAGGAACAGTTCCGGCTATGTTACCTACGTCTATACAAGAACAACAAATTGAAACAATATCCAGTGGTATAATTAAATCTTATATAATTTTTTAAAAATCGGTTTAATTTTATAGTAGATTATTTCATGTAAATATTTGTGTGAATATAGGAAATGGAATTGATAACAGTTTTCTTGTAATTGGAGGTGCAAGCGTGAGCGGGGTGACGTCAGCCGGCGTCGGAGGGAATTACGAAGACGGAGATGACAGCATCGTACCTTCAACTCCCACGCTTTATATGCCAACTAGGAACGATGGGTAAATTATTTTATAAATAGTCGCATTTCTTATTCCATGTTACACAATTTTAATTGAAATAATTTCAGTTTCGGCGAGGCCGTTAGATCTCCCATGACTGTGAGAGGACAATCTACGAATGAGGGTCGTTTTACATTCAACGAAAGTACTGGAAATGCTACCGGTGGTACTATGGAGGATACGCATGCGGATCTTGCCCCGCAATTAACCCCGCACAATCATGCGTCTCCGGGTAAATACAAAAATATTTTATGTATTAAGGGATGATTTGTTTTTTTTTGTCAATTTCAGGCTTATTCATTTTACCCTCAATAATAAAAAATTGTTCTTATGTACAAAAAATAAAGACACCAAACAGTTATAAATATCACCCAAAAAATTTTCCATCGCGTATGGATAAAGACTAACTCAAACTAGACTATCTGAAAAAGAATGGAGGAATTCCTGGTCAAATAAATGATAACAAATGTAAAGTTGTATTTTATTTTGCTTACTTTATAGATGAAGTTGTATCTGCTGATGCTAACGTTGCTATACTAGAGAGCTCTGAAGCCGAGCCCGGTGTAAATAATTCTAGAGACAATACAGAAGAGGAATCACCGACGGTTAGTTCGCAGGGTAATCCGTCTACTCTTCCTACACCGGTAAGATTATTTATTGTAAATCTTTTTGTAGATATGTATTTTATTGTAATTTTAATATTTTATTATTTTTAAGGTGGAGGAAGGAAGAGAGGCGGAGGCGAGTAGCACTGCAGGTATCAACACTCCGCCACATCCATCGTGGAGAGGAATACGTGGTATGAAATCTACGAATCGAGGTTCTACCCATGTTCACACTCCTCGACCTCCTATGGAACACCAGAGAGTTGTGTGGGGTTCCGGTAATTTTTTATATCTATCTCGGGATATCATTTTGTTATATTTTTTATTTATTTATATTATTTTGCAGATGGAAGTTTCCGAAGAGGGAATTCTTATTCGTCGCATAGAGCATCGCCTAGAGGTGGTAGACACCCAGCAAGAAGACAGCAGACCTTTTTTAAAAGATTTTAAATAACATTGTATTTAATATATTGTGATTATAAATCGGATTTTTTTTCATTTTAAATTATTAATATCGAAGACTATTAGTGAATGGAATAAACAATGTGACAAAACGTTCGCAATTAATAAATATATGTGATTTCAGTGAACATAAACAGAAAGTGTATTATTTAATTTTATTTTCATTCGTATTTTCTAAACCTATGAAAGAAAATGTACATTTATTTAAATCATTTTACATATGCATATGGATCTTTGTTCCCGACATAGACCCACTACAGCTTTTAATGTATATATGTAATTGCTATACATTTGTTAATTTGCAGATAAAATAGTTTTTTTTCTTTATAATGATGAATTAATAAAAAAATACGCGCTAATAGTTATTAATGTTAGTAGACTTTTATACTTTAATTTTTATATTAACGAATGATGTATTTTGTTTTTCTATTTCTTTTTAAATCTATATATAAGACCCTTGATTAAATTTGCACAATATAATAGTGGAATTGTAAGTTTTTCAATATAATTTGCAATCGAAGGTCTGATGTAAGTATCCTATTTTATTACTCGGTATTAATTATTACGGAATATTCCATGGAGATGTTTGGAAAAGTTCAGAATTTTGAGAAAAAAATAATATTTGTTCTGTTTTAAATTATATCAAGGGTTGTGCTCAAATAATATGAAACAATTATTAATTAAAAAAAACTCTTCAGCTGAATTCCGATGAACACCAGACCTTCAATTTATTGAATGAAATGTTTTATTTGATATATTTATGCAATTAAGTATAATAAAAAAATATCGCAACCTAACTGCCGATCTTTAATCGAGGGCTTATTATTTTGTTAAAGGAGAAAAATTATCTACGCCAAATTAAATTATTAAGTAATTATCGCTATTAATGAAGATTACTCGGAAAGCTGTTTTTTAAATGCGTGAATTTATCCTTATGTATTTTTATTACATTAAACATGCATCTTAATTACATTGATCGTAATACGGCTGTAATGTGGTTAAGACGTATACGCATCATTCCATTTAAATAATAATACGACAAATGTTAACAACTTAGAATTTTGTTTTGACATGAATATAATATAATAAAATTATTTGCAAATGTGCCAAAATTGTTATATTTTTATTGTGTTTATATTTCAAATTTACACATAATTATTTTAAATCATCACATGGGATAATATTAAGTTCGGAATATTATCGCCTCCAAAAATTAGTTTATTAATATTAATTTTGTTGCCTTCAATGCAGTCCCCGTCAGATACATCGTACGCCTGTGTCCGTGCTTTCAGATGGCAATTTTCAGGATAGTATCGTCTTTTTATATTTTTTCCCATCTTTTTTTTCATCAATTTTCGACAGAAGATCTTCAATAAATTTAAATAAACGAATTTTTTAAATGGACGTAGAGTTTTTCCAAATTCTTCAACTGTTTCGCAGCGTCCTCCGCCATTTTCATTATTTTTAAATCTTCGGAATAGCATAATTTTTGTGTCGCTCTCACCGATTCCAAGTTGATGTAATCTAGTTTTGTCATATTTTCTTCGTATTCCACTTCTAAAGTATTCATCATTTCGAATGAGCTGAAGCTCAAATTTTTAAATATTAATTTATCGTATACATCCTTTATGCATACATTATATTTCAGCGTTTCCTCTGAAGAAGTTGTATCATGAAAATCTAAACTTATTATTTTAATTATGTTCTCTCTTAATTTGCGGGCGTGGATCTCTTCGTGTTTTATTGAAACTGTGAGAATTTCTATAGATTCTTTCATATTATCGAACTCTCTAATAATCAACTGTTTCAATCCTGTCATGTTTCTTATGACGCACTCTAATATTTCGTTTAGTTCTTCGGAGTTGGACCAATTAGCTAAATTTTGCGTTTCAATTCTGTTGAATATTTTCTTCAATTGCCAAGGTTTCGAGAAATATAACTGTGGATCTTTTTTATTGAAATAAGCATTTTGAAATATGGATATTAAGCTTGTTAAAGATGGTACATTATCTCCGACTGATTCGGTTTGATATTTCAATAATATATTTCTAATTTTCTGAATTGGCTCCAGCTTGCTTTCTTCGTCACTCAAGGCGTCCACAAACTCCTTGTTTTGCCAATCCAATGGAGAAATTTGATACAAAAATTCTTGATACATTTTAGCCAGTCGGCATTTTTCTTCCAACACGTAAACTTTTCGAATCACTATTCCGTGTTCGATATTTAGAATTTTATATTCTTCATTTTTATTTTTTAATTCTTGACTAATTTTATTCGATTCATCAAACATTTCTTTCGTTTTAAGATGATCTTCGCTGAGATAATTTTCGAAATTATCAACACATTTATTAAATTGTTTACATACGGATTTGTATTTTGCCTGTTCCTTTAAAAATATTTCGTCGAGTCGTAAAACTTCATCTTTTAAATATCCCGACTGTAAATTTGATAATGCGCTCACTTTTAATTCGTCGATATAATTTTTTAAACTACAATAATTTTTAATCGGTCTACCATCTATAATGGTATAGAAATCAGGATCGATATTCAAAATTGTTTCTATATTGTCGGCGGAGTCATTGACGCTTATCCTATTGCGAATATCATGAAGTAAAAATGATTTACGATTACCATATTCTTTAAATTCTTCCTTTCCAGACTCATCTACAATTTTATCATATATCCAGGTTGAATCTTCAGACACATCACCTTTCTGGATTTTTTCAGTGGGTGTATCAGATGTAAAATAATATTTAGAATTCGGTTGATTGCATTTTCCGAATAGTATTTGAAGTGTCGTCGGTGGTTTAATAGGTTTGTATTTGTCTTTTTTACATTTTAATTTTAAAGAAGAGTTGAAATAATTATCACATTTCGTTAAATCAGAATCTTGCGCTTGATCCATTATAAAATGAATTATTATTACAACTGGTTACAGCCGAGAACTTAATGTTTTGTTTTATTGACTAAATATATAGGTAACTAAGGCTGGTGCATAATCAAATATATTTATTTTATGTTGAAATTATCTATGAGTCGATTAACGAAAAATATTCGAGAATATTAATAACAAGCGTCACAGCCAGACCTAAATTGCTGTTTTCTACAAAATCCTAATATTTTTAACGTCAATTTACATATTTTGTAAATCTATAATACATTTCCGAGTGAAATACAAATCAATGCTCATTGCTTGACACGGAATTTTGTAAAAAACAGCGATTTAGAGGAAGCTTTAAAAGAGGGCTATTTGTTTGGAGCGCTCAAATATATTATTTTGAAAAGGGTATTTTGTGAATAGATTTAATTGAGATATTGTAATAATAAAATTTCAGGCTTGGGTTATTTTTGCATGTAATGAATATCAGTTATTATATTTTTTACGAGCGTCGTTGGATGGTTTATTTTTTGACAGTTTAAAGGTGGACGTTTTTGAGAGTGTTTAGACCAAGCGTCAGTGGCAGCAGCGGCAGCGGCAGCATGGAGGAGACCGGCGACGCAGATCCCCAGCCAGAGCAGCCTCTCCCCACCGATGCAGCTCCTCATAATGATGATGACCAACTCATTATACAACAGGAGCAGCTCTCTCAAGAAACAGAAATCGCAACTCACGACGAACAAATTGCTTCTCAAGAGGATCAGGTCGATTCTCAAGAACCACCTTATTCCCAAGACGAACAAGTTACTTCACAAGAAGAGCATTCCGTTTCTGAGCAGGAAGAAATCATTTATCAACAAGATGAACTTCCGCAGGAAGTAATCTCAGAGCCTATCGAATCAACTTCGGGTGCTTTTCAAATTGAGGAAATGCAAGTAAACGAGCCTGCTGCTTATGATACCGAAGTTGATTATTCAGAGGATTGTATTGATTCTGATTTATTAATAATAAAGCCAAAGGTACAGTTAGAAAATGTAAATATGGAAACGGATATTACCGAGGTCGGTCAAGAAACAGAACTGACATCGTCGGAAATGAATGAAGTTTCGAATGCAGGTATAAATTAACCTATTAAACCCTTAATATATATTTAACCCTATTCTATATATTAAACCCTTTAAGTTTAGTTTTAATACGATTTGTTTTATTTTTTTAGATGGGACAATGTCCCTTGGAATCGTCGATCATTCGACTGATGAGAATAATGAATGTTCCGTTATTACAGTGACTGAACAGTTTATACATGATGCACAGTTACAACTGACAACTGCGGTTTTAGAGCTTGAGAGAACTCAAGAGTGTTTACGCAACCAAGAGGTAAATTCCGAATGTTATCGTCAGCAAAGGGATTCGGCCATTGAGGAGCGTAACAGTTTGATGGACATGATATCTAGATTAAATTCTGAAATTCAATATTTAAAGAATATTCATAAAAAAAATTTATCACAATTAAAAACTGCCATCAATCAAAATTGTGAAATTGTATCTAAAGGTGAAGAATTAAAGACTAAGGAATTGGCTCTAAGGTATAGGGAAGAATTGATGGATCAAGAGAAGAAAATTTTAAACGATCGTATCTTATCACTGACGAGCAATTTAAATAAGTCAAACTTTGAATTAGAAACGTGTCAGATTAAACAGACGTCAAAGATTTCTACGCTAGAAATTCAATTAGCCGGTAAATCCGAAGAGTTGGATATAGCGAATGACAATATTTCGTTTTTAAGAGGGGAGAGAATAAAACTTATTCAGGAGGTTGATAATCTTACGCAAAAATTACAAGATCAACGTGAAATTGATAGCAAAAATTGTGATGAATTGCGAAAAAAACTCAACGCTAAATGCAAAATAGCCGATTTATATAAAAACATGAGGGACGATTTGAACGATAAATGCGAAGAATTAGTGAACGGTGTCGCCGAACTCCAGAAACTACTCAACGATGCTGTCAAAAAATATGGAGAGCTCGAGAATAAAAATATACAAACGGAAATAGATAATGAATCGTTGTTGAAGGAAAAAAATGATACAATTAATGCGCTGAATATAAAATTAGAAAATACTGAATCGCAGCTAAAAAAGATTAAAGCGGAGAGTGTCAATTTAGGTTTAACACAGATTTCACCTACCGCCGCTATTACCCGTGAATTTTTAAAAACGGATATGTCATTAGCTGAAATATATAGTCAATGGGTGCAATACTCTGATGAGTTGACCAAAAAAACTGAAGAAAACATTTGTCTAAAAGATGCATTGACTAATGCAGTTAACGCTCTCGAAAGTAATGCCCCATTGATTTCAAGTAAAAATCAGCAATATGAAAGAATTATGGAGGATAATACAATTATTACTCAGCAGCTGGAAGCTATTGATTTGGAATATAGCCAGTTAAAAGATGATTATTCGGAATCTTTGAGGGTATGTAATCATTACGAGCGAGAGAACAATCGATTCAAGGAGGAATTGACTGATTTAAGCAATCAAGTTTGTTTTCTTTTGAAAGAAGTTGAAATAAATAGAGGCGGAAGCGTTAGAAATAATCGAAGTGAATTGGGATCTTCTTTAGCTTCTGATAATAATGCCTCACAAATTATTTCTAAAAATTTAGTCACATTTAGCGACATACAGGAAATTCAATCAAATAATAAAAAGCTCTTGAAGATTATCAGAGAATTGACAAATAAACAAGAAGAAGAAGATATTTTGAAGGATCAGATCGAATCAGGAGAGTTGCAATCGAAATTAGAATTATTAGGAAATAAGGTTTCAGAGTTGCAGGGAGCGAAGGAGCGTCAAACCAAAACTATCAGCGGATTGATTGCTCAGAGAGACATGTACAAGAAGCTTTATCATAATAAAATTAGTTCCAATGATTCAAATATAACCGAAAATGAAGAGATGAAAGACAGTTTCAACGAAAATAATTCATCAGACAGCAAATTTGATAAAACAATATCATCAAATGAATATAAGATGCTCGAACAGCAATTAGAAGAAACTAAAAAACTGCTAAATCAGCAAAAGGAAGACTATAAAAATTATGAAACCCTATCGGATTCCAAAGAAAAGTTGCTGATTACACAAGCCGATAAATTACGTAAAGAACTATCGGATGTTAATGACACTTATAGGAAATGTTATTGCTCATTACAAACGAATATTGAGAAAAATAAAAATTTACTAAGCGACGTAACTCTGCAAAGAAATAAAGTATCGATTCTCGAAGATAGAAATGAGAAGAGCAATTCTAAAATAGCCGAACACGAAATGTCTATCAAATATTTACGAGAAAAAATAAACAATTCAAATAGTAAATTATCTAAAGCCGAGGTAATGGTGGCAAATTTGCAAAGCGAATGTCAATTTTTGAAAAATAGTAACAGTTTATTACTCGGTGAAAAAGAACGATTGACTGAAGATTTGCAAGAGAGATCCATGTTACTTAGTAAGTTACAAGTTATAAAAGATATCATTGAGAAAAAGAAAAATGACGAAAATATTCGGCTTGGAACTCAACTGAACGAATTTTCTAGAGAGTGTTCTTTATTACATCGCAAGCTCCAAGAGAAGCAGGATAAATTTTCAGAATTATTTTCTATTCAAGCTCATCAATCTCAAAATGAGGACGATAAATCAAAACTTCAGGATATGCAAACGGAACTTTCGACTGCTCGCGAAGATCTTGAAAATAAAAATAGACTCATCGAAGAACTAAATGAAAAATTAACTTTTTACAATGGAGAAAACATAAAGGATTTAAAGAATCAGCTGAACGATCGGCAACTCGAAGTTGCTGCTTTACAAAAGCAATTAAACGATTCTCAGAATCATATGCATCAATTTAGTAAGATATCCGAGGGTGCTGAAGGCGAATTAAAATCACTCAGCGATCAATTCAACGAATATAAATCGTTATCTGAAACCCAATTGAGTACTTCGCAAAAATTATTAGAGGAATTTAAGGAGAAATGTGTTGAATTAGAAACGGAGATGTCATTACAAAATACCAATGAATTAAGAATGACCGAGGCTAACGAAGAAATTAAGGCCATATCCTCGCAGCTATCTGAAAAAGTGCTAAACTTGGAAGAAGCTAACGGAAAAATCGCAAAACTAACTGAAGACTTGGAATTTGCGCAACAAAAGTGTGAAAATACAGAGGCTCTATATAGCGAGAATAATAAAGATTTATCACAAATAAGGACAGAAGTAATTAATTTGTACGATGTTATTAGCGAATTGAAAAATAAGAATGTCAATATCGAAAAATCTCTCGAAGAATCCAAATTAACTTTGGCCAATGACAAACAAAAGTTGGTTTCCGAAAAAAAAGATATCGAAATGCAAATTGTGGATTTAAGGGAACAAAATGCATTATTACTCGATCAGATAGAAGTATTGAATTCACAATTATCTATATCCTTGAGTACCAAACAATTGGTAAATCCCGACGAATCTTTTAGCGGTGAAAAATCTTTAAATATATCATCTTCAGAAGACGATTCAAAATCAATAACCCAATTAATGCAAGTAATAAAGTTCCTTAGAAAGGAAAGAGATATTTATATTGATAAATATAACGGAATATGCGATGAAAATTTACAAATTAAATCTCAGCTTGAATCAGCTGAAATCAAAGCAAAAGAAATTGTTCACGGCAGAAGAGACAGCGACAATTCAAACATGTTAAAACATTCAGAAATTATGCAAAAAGTACAGTCGATTAATACGATAACTCATAATAATGCTTTATTGCGCGAAGAAAGAGACGGTCTGCTTACCCGTGTTAAAGAAATGACCGATACTATTAAGAGGCTGGAAGAATCTCTAAGCACATTGCAGAATTCAAATATCGAAATCGTCAAAGAGAATAATACACTTACAGCAAAAAATTCATGCGTACAAGTGGAATGCAGCCGGTGGAAAGGACGGGTGAATTCTTTGACAGAAAAAGCGAGCAAGAATAACCCAGAAGATTGGAAAAGATTGCAAAACGAACGGGAAACTTTAGCTAAGATGCTTACGAACGAAAAAGAAAATGTTAAAAAATTGAGAGACGAGTCTGTACACAGTAAATTAGAAAAAACAAAGTTAGAAGAACAATTTAATTCGATTAACAGACAGCACGGAACTCTTACGGAAGAAATAAAAAGACAATCCAATGAAATATCTTCGTTGAAACGAGATATCAATCAATTAACATTGGAATTAGCAGAAGCCAAATCGTCGCTTTTATCTAAAAATGAAGAAAATAAAAAATTGCAAGATAGCTTTAAAACTCAAAGTGCTCTTATAATCGAATCTCGTAATAAAGAATCAGCAATTCGTAAAATTGCCAAACAATATAAACTTCAATTCGAAGAACTATCTAAAAATGTCGATGAAGAAAAAAAGAAAACAGAATTGCAAGCTCCTACGTCCGAGACGTCCGAAAATGTCACCGCTTCGACTGAATTCGAACAGAGAATACTTCAAATAGAGAAAACCAACGCAGAAAAACATTCCGAGTTGAATGCAAAAATTACATCACTAACTGAAGAAAATAATACTTTCCAAAGAGAGATCGACGTTTTGAAAATTAAAATTCAGGATACCGAAGAAAAAGCTAAACAATGCCTGAAACAAGCCAAAACAAAAATAATCTTATTGACCGAATCGAAAGAAAATCTCACCAAAGAACTGACAACGGCGAATGCTAAAATCGAACTGTTTGAACAAAACAAGGATGAGAACGACGACAGATTAACGGCCCTGAAATCTCAATACGAGGGGCGAATTGTCAAGTTGGAAAAAGAAAAGGTTCAAGTGCAACAAGAGCAGAATACCGAAACTCTCCAATTAAATAAACAAATTGAATCACTGACGCAAAAGATTGCTCAGATGCAAAAGCAGATTGACAATCAAATGATGTCAAAGCCTTCTGCAACTGCTAATCAAGGAGAAAAATCTGCCAATGAACCTCCGACTGCTAACATCAAACCAATGTCAGGTAAATAAATTGATGGTATCATAATATAATTTATCTCTCTCTAATTACATTAAATTTTCAGGTTCACAACAGTCGATTGGTATCAGAAGAACGACTGGTGATACTCCGTTAGCGTCAATTAGACCTATGACATCGGTCGCCGGTATTCGAACTGCTGCTATATTACCTAATGCCCAATACTCGACTGGTTTAAATATGCATCATCATCAGCACAGCACTAGTAAATTATTTATTTATCACTAATGTTTAATATTATAGTTTATCAATAATATTTATTCCTTTCAATTGCAATATACAGTCAACCCTTCTATAACGTTCAGATAGGGACCACGCTATAGAAAAAACGCTTTAGAAAGTTAGGCACCCATACAAAATTTGGGGTTAGGTTTTTTTTACTTTCTTTGCGATTTGAAGCAAATCAAACATTTCACCCATTTTTATATTTTCAATGACGCTCCTGCCGAGGGAACGCTATACAAAAAATCGCCGCAAACGCTATAGAAGTGAACGCTATAGGAGGGTTGACTGTATTACCTAGAATTAATTATTCATTGAAACTCAATCTAAAATTCGTCAATTTGTTCTTTTTCTTGTAATAATCTGCATATTTTGATCATTCTTAATAAATCGGTGCAGCTTCTTGCCTATGCCGACAACATAGCCATTGTGCGCAGATCTCGGGCGGCTCTCAATGATGTATGCCAGCGAATAATGAAGGTGGGAATTGGCATGGGACTAAAGATCAACGAGACCGAGACAAAATACATCCCCATATGCCAAGGATGAATCCTTGAATCCCCGAGAGTCGAAGAGTACAATTTTGAGGCCGTCTCATTCATATATCTCGGCTCATTTTTTACAAATAATAATGAAACCAATTTGGAAGTACGAAGAAGAACCTTGTTGGCAAACTGGTGCTACTTTCGACTTCAAAAGCAATTACGGTCAAGATTCCTTTCAAAGAAGACTAAAGTCAAGCTTTACAAGACCCTCATCAGGCCCGTCCTAACATATGGGTTTGAATGTTGGGCTTTGACAAAACAAGATGAGCGACAGCTGGATATCCTGGAGAGAAGGATTCTGAGACGAATATTATGGCCAAACTCCAGTGGGCCGGTCATGTGTCAAGGATGCGGGACAGTCAGCCGCCAAAAAGGCTTAAAACAAGCCTTCCTGTCCCCGGAGGAAAGGAAGACCAAGGGTGTGGTGGTTGGCTCTGTGTACAGAGGGCACTGCATCATTGAAACTTACTGGAAGATGGAGCGACGGTGCGGTAGACTGAATAAAATGGAGAAGGGTGTTGAATGAGGCCAGGGTTCTACAATAGGGCTGTTGTGTCTATGATGATGAAGAATGAATCTGCATATGTTGAGACATTTTGTCTCAACGTATGCAGACATTAATTCTGGGTACCCCTAATATTATACTAGCCTTGTGTTTCAGTGTACGGAAACCATATATGTTCTATACCAGGGTTTCCCAAAGTGTGAGTCGTCATAAGAGCGCCGCGAAATATTCAATTAAATAATTCGGCAAATTTGTTGGAATTCCCAATTCTCGAAATTTTTGCGCCATCTTTTTTGCTCTTTGCCGCTGAAAAATCTGATGTTTTAAGGGAGCCATAAACCGAAAAAGATTGGGAACCTCTGTTCTATACAATAAAATTCACAGAAAACTGGCCCACTGTACAGGGTAGAGAATAAGATCTCCCAAATTTTGTGGGGTTACAGTTATAGATTAAGCCCTGCCATTAAAGTATGAAAGATCTTTACCCGGAGACAGTTAATTTTTCTTAATAAGAGATGCCTCTTAATTCTATTTCTACATTGATAAAGAAACCTCTTAATATTATATACAAATTTTAATTGTTTTTCAGGTAATACAGGAGATACAAATACAGTCTTGCCCACTACGGAATTTGCTCCGAGTAGCTCATCGATTACATTGAGACATTCGCCGTGTTTGAATCAAGTTCCCATGGAATCATCTCAGGTGCGCTACTATACAACGATGTGATCTTTACGCTTTTCATAATCCAATGACAATTCGCTTTATTCAATGAAACTAATCCATACAATCTTTGTAAACATAATTTAAAGGCTAATTCTTCTTTTTCATTATCTATGTATGAATTTTAATAAAAAAAAGCTAGTAGCCAATATGTCAATGTGACCAGTATCGAGATTCGTATAAGTAATTTGATGCCATTTTACATGAGTTGCTTGTGATTTTACAGGATACCGACTCAGATATGACTGAAAAATCGGATACTAATGTGGTAGGTGATATTCAATGTAGGATTTCAATTTGGTGTGCAACAAGTAGTTTAATTTTATATTAACAAAAATAGTTTTAGGCTTGTTTATTAATTGATATCGCTGCATTTATGCAAAAAATATATTTAAATTATGTAGCAATATGTTTTAATAATCCAAAAGTTATATATATATATATAATGTAAGATTATTAGTAGATTACGATTGGATTAATATTAGGAGGTAGATTAATCGATTGTAGTTAAAGATGTACTTATACTTTTTTTTAATCAGACACAACGCTATATTAATTGATCACTTTGCATATGAATATGAATGTATTTTATTGTATTTAATTGTTTTTTCATTATTTTTATTAGACTGTCGCACTTGTCAATCCTAGAATTGAATCCTCGGCATTGGATTCAATGGCTTCTCATACAACCAATCAGGTATTTACTTTTTTATTATTTTAATGCTTATCCGCTTTAAAAACACGATGATTATTGATTAATATTATAAAATTGCTGTAAATCTCTTTATTATTACAGCAACATGCTTCGACGGTTTCGGGAAGTAGCAACCCAATTTTGTCCGCTAGTGCGGTAACTCAACAATCGATGTCAAGAGCTGATGATAGCAATACTACCAACAATCAAACGAATCAGAAACGAAGTCGTGTTGATGAACCCACTAATAAACCTAGCTCGAAGCGTTCGAGAATACAGGTTATATATTATTTTATTTATGAAATTGTTCAAATATAAAGGTAAATCATAATGTTTTAATATTTTTTTATTCATATATAGAGGGCAAATGAAAGTGAAGCTGAATACCAAGTTCCAACGTCATCGCAAAAGGATCAGGATGACAGTGTTATTGTAGTTGATTCCGATGAAGAAGATGAAAATCAATATGAAGTAAACATCTATTTAAAAATATTTTTTTTTAAAAGAAATCTGAAAACAGATTCATGTTTTATCATTTTTATAGGATCCTAGCTTATATGAATATAATGCTGAAGAAGTCGATGACGAGAATGACGATGAAGAAGATGACGACGACGACGATGATGATGACGATGACGATGATGACGACGACGAAGAAGCAGATGATGAGGAATTAGTAGAAGATGAAGAGGTCGTCGAAAGTGAAATGATTGCTGAAGAGGAAGTCGTAGAAGAGGAAGAGGTCCAAAGAGGTGTAGAAAATGATGAAGACGTCGAATGCAACGAAGTTATTGAAGAGGATGTGGAAGAAGAAGAAGAAGATGGGAGCGATTCAGGTGGTTCGGCCGAGGACCGCGAGTCTACCGAGAACGACGATAATCTTATAATCGATACTCAAGTAAATATTATCATAATTTGCATTAATTTAAAATTTGATTTGAATAAATTTTATATTTATATGCAATTGTAGGAAATAGAGGACACCAATAATGAAACTAATAACGAGGCTGGATACCAAGGAAATAATAGCATTTCAAATTCTGGGAGATCTCAACGTCCAGAAGAAATGTCTATGCAAACTGGTTTGTATATAGAATTGCATTAACCATATCATCGTTATCATCATCATCATTTGCCAGCCATGAGACACTCACTAGCTGAGCATTTGGGTCTTACCGAACTCTCGAATGGTAGTCAAGACGAAGGGAGTCGGGGTCTCATAATGCCGTGAGAACTCCTCTTATACGTCCATTCACGGTGGTCCAAACCGTCTTGATATCCGTTTTTTTGTAATGAGGTTACTTCTCTTGGACATTGGATGTCTTCTTCTTCCTTTGATGGTATCGGATTTTATTCTCCTCACTGTGTCCAAGCGAATAGGAGATTTATCTCAGTGTTTACTCTCATCTTCTCTAGGTGTTTTGGCATGACGACTCTCGCGTTCTTAGCTAGCATTAACCTTGTTACCTAATAGCAATTCTTTCATCATTGGAAGGATATTTTCAAAAGAGAGTTTCATTAGTAAGAAGCCGTTTTATCGCATTTCTCCCATTGTGTCTAACACATGGGGCATGGATATAAATCGCGATTGTTCGCCTATAATTCCATCTCTGGGATTGTAGGGTACGCAACTGGCTGCTGGGGCATTTGTAAGTAGAATCCTTTTGTCGGGGAAACGCCCGCCCTACTTAATCTCACTCACGCTTATCGCATATCTTCAACTGTATTGTTTTTAATTATTGGGATCTTAAAATCCAGCTGAGGGCCATCTGAACTTGTTTAAAAAAAGTCCCGTTGTCGTAGGCGCCACTACAATTTGCCCACTCGAGGGCGAATCTTTGGCAAATCTAGTCACGCGTCCGCGATTCCGCTCTTGATCAATGGCATAAAAGGTGGGATTTCTCCTCCAAAGGGCAGACTATCTATCTCTTTTTCCCGATATCAGAGCCAGGCTAAATTGTAGCTGGTTCTTTTCAGACTTTTGGGTCAGTCAATTCCTGACTGGCTACGGTAATTTCAAGGGCAAACTTAAAGGGGTTGACGATGTCAACATGGTGTATGCTGTCGGTAATGTGTTAAGAAATGTGTATAACCGTTTTATATTTTTCAGCGAGATCAGAAAGTTTTATGACACATCGAGGATCTGCTATAAATGCAAGTGGATCCGTAGCATATGAAGAACCCGATGATGGAATAGTACCTTCGACGCCTATTCTATTTTTACCACCAAAGAATGAGGGGTAATCTTTTTTATTGATAATTATTTACAAATTAATGTAAGTAACATTGTATATTTATTAATAATACTGTTCTATCGATAGTTATGGAGAAAATGCCAGATCTCCATCATCAAGGGAAAATGCGGATGCACAATTCTCTTTTTCTAACGACGTTGTCGTCGAAGAAATGGATAATACACACGCCGACCTCACACCTCAATTGGAATCACGTTTACCATCAACTACTGGTATTTAACGTTTTAATATACGTCATTAGAGATTCTCGCCTGCTTCCGCTTAATCGATTCAATAAAACTGTTTTGTTTAATCTATTTTTTATTTTTTTTATTCCTTACATTCATTGTATGAGCTTGCATGTTAAAAGCAATAGAGATAATTTTGTTTGCGAATATTTTTTGCATTACGCTTAAATATTTCATTTTTTGAACATCTAAAGAATTATGACTTCACCGTTAATATTTTCATTGTAGCACTGACAAATGCTAACATTGATACGACTAAAGAATCTGAAAATTCCGAATCAACAAATGATATACCTGGATCTAGTCAGGTATTTCACTGCCCTTTTAAGATAACACACGATGTAACATATAGTTTTAGATTGTCACAATATTTAGAAACGTGTAATTCGACAAAAAAAATGCATTTTTTCATTGAATTTATATTATTGCAGGTGGAGGAGGGTCATCCTGAAGATAATGATTTAAAGCTCGATTAAAAATTGTGTTGACGGTCGTCAATTTTTAAGAATAAATATGTATTGTATCAATATGTTATTTATTATACATAGATAATGTGTTATTAAAATTTAATTTTATGGTCTCAATATTAGAGAATTAGTATTTTGCATGTAAGATGCTGAAAATATGAAATCCTTTTTGCTATATTGTTTATATGTATAAAAAATATTTACAGCATTACATGTTTTTTCTCTATTTAAATGTTAATTTTTGGTATCGTGGTTTGCTTATAAATGAAAGCCATATTCAATCACTTTATCTTTTTTTTTTTTTTAATGGCGAGGTCTGTGAATTTATTAATTTATTCATTTCCTTGTCAAAGATAACGTATTTAATATGAATCCATCATATATTTGAAATGTCTACATGAAGTTATACATAAAATCAGTGCATTGGGCGAGACTATATACCTAAAATAATATTTTTTTTTATAGTTTATTAATATTATTTATTTTCCCAATTCATACTATTAAAGTAAAATAATATATCTAATCCATTTTTGTAGTAACGATGATAATATGTATATATTGACTTTAAATTTAAATCAAGGTTGTAATTAGTAAAAAATATATTATAATTTTTCATAAAGCTACTAATAACAAAGTATTTTTTTCTCATTTTATTGACCCTGCTATTATTTCTACGATATATAAGTTCTGGTGCAAAGATATGTATGTTTATAACCATTGACATGAAATTTGACACATTGGTTTTCTAGCTTTTACTTAACATTCCTTCATATGATGCGACATGAGTATATTTTAAATATTTTTTGGTTTTCTTCATTTTGTTTATATTTACAGCTAAGGTTTGACTGATAGTAATTTTTTTTAACGTTGATGATTTTTTAAATATAAATATGTAATTATGCGTCAGTTGTTAAAAATGTTTTTGCAGATAATAAATGATTAAAAACTAAACACGCTTTATTTATTTTACCTAATTAGAAATATGACTGCATCTCAATAATCAGACTAGATAAGAAATGATATAATATATACGCGTACATTTGCGAATAAATAAAGTAACAAATTAAAATACAGAGCGTTTAACGATACGAATAGTTATGTACACACCTAGTGATGAATGCGAGCGAAATATTTCGATTAAATCTGGCTGATGTTTAAATACGATATTTTTAATAAAAACCGCTATATTATTTGTTTGGATTTATTATTATATTTAATAAGTAATTGAATCTAAGATTTAGTAATGAAAAATGTTTATATATTTTTAGTTGGGAAAATGTGTTAGGGCCAAAAATAAGTGACGCGCGCGCACTGGTCGGCCTGGCAACACTGTTGGCAGCCGGCAGCGAAATGTCTCGCAGGCAGTCCGCTCCAGGTTCGAGCTTTTACTATGCAATGCATTACAATTTCGTTATTTTTCAAATCTGATTACCAACAGAATCCATTTAACTTACGCGTCTATTTAAATAAGCCATTATAATGTTTACATACTCTGACATATATAAATGAATTATAATTTCGGTTATATTTCAAAATTAGAAATATATTTTTGTGATGTCGAATAATAAATTCATGCATAATAAAATAATTTATTTGATTCCTTGAAAATTAACTCCCTACTTCTGATGAGTTGATCTTAAACATACTGCTTCCGTACTCATGTTATCGGGCGGTCGTTCAAGTTCTATGTAATTCTATATTGCAGTCTGAGCATTTATCACAAATATAAATGATTGAATTTAAAATGTATACCTTGTATCAATCATTTATAAACTATTTTTTGCAAATATAATAATCATAATATTGAATAAATCATGTGTATATTGATATACAACGTAGTAAGGTTATGATGATAATTTTTATTGAATAATTTCATCATCTTTAATGAGCTTAGCATATCTGAGTTTTATCTCTGACGCTATATTGATCAAAAACTATAAATTGAATATATAATTTCAAGGTCACTCTATACGAGTTTAAAAAAAAGACAGACTTCGGCTCTATCTGGCAACAATGTATCCCATCGATCAATGAACTGGGCTTGTGGAGATTTATTTAATATATAAATTTTCAGTATTAAAATCTAATAGTATTAATTATGTTTATAGATGAAAGAGTTAAAAAACTGGAGAATGAACTAGCAGACTCCGTATCACATACAAATCAATTGAAAGCAAATTTGAATGCATCCGAAGTCACCTTAAAAAACATAGAAAAACAACTCGAGTCTGCAAATTCCCAGCTAGGTAAAACTAAAGAATCTCTGAAATCGTTGGAGAAAGATAACGATGATTTACGCAAAGAGAAAAATAAAGCAATCGAGGATAGGGATGATTTTCTGCATGTTAAAGATAAGCAAGATGCGGAAATTGAAAGGCTGAAGACTGATATTTCGGATCTAACGGCTCAGTTGAAGAAAGCAATCGACGGTAAATGCGAGGCTTTATCCAAGAGCGACGAGATTTTAAGCAAGGCCTCACAATTAGAACAAAAGGAGCGCCGGTTAGAAAAAGAGAAAGTACTTTTGGACAATCAGGTACAAAATTTGACGCACGATGTCAATAAATATTTACTAGAAATTCAAAATTTGAATTCAGCTCATACATCAAAGGTTTTGACACTGGAAACTGACTTGAACAATAAGACCGAAGAGCTGAATGCTGCCAACAATAAGATCATAAAATTATCTGAGGCAAATTCAAATTTAGTATCGGATAATAATAAACTATGCTCAAATACGTTGACAAACTCGGAATCGGAAAATGATATGATTTTCAATTATAAAAGGGAATTGGAGGCGAAAACTAAATTATCAGAAATGTATTCGACGATGGCTAGTGAAGCCAATAATAAGTACGAGGAATTAAATAATCATGTAAAAGAGTTACAAATGTTAAAAAATACGTTGACTGAACAAAAAAATAATCTCGATACCGAAAATAATACCATGAAGGTGAATTACGAATCTGCGTTACGAGAAAATGATAAAACCATATCCAGTCTCAAGGCAGAATTAGAAAGTGTTACTTGTCAGGTGAAGGCTTCGAAAGAAGAAATTTTAAAGGCATATTTGGAGAATTCAACACCATTGGCGGCTGCTACATGCAATCTGATAAAATATAAATCTCTCACGCAGATCTATGATGAAATAGTAAAATTATGCGACGAGTTGAATAATATAAAAAAAGAAAATGCCCACCTCACTCAGGTTGTAACCGTGTTAGAAGCTGACGTTCAAGAAAAATCATCTAAAATAAATCAACAAATGTTGGAGTTGAACGAAGCCTTGGAGAAAAATAAGACTATCATGATCGAACATGAACAGCAAACGAACGAAATTAATAAATTGAGAGACGACCACAACACCACTGTAAGCAAAGTAGATCAGCTGGAGGCCGATAATTCTACTTATAAATTGGATATTGCCGATCTCAGCAGACAAGTATGTTTCCTTTTACAAAAAATCGAAACGCTCACACCCGAAGGTGATAATTCTATGAATGATATGGAAATCGAAGGTACGAGTATTTCAAAGGAACTCGTAACATTCAGCGATATTCAGGAACTTCAAAAAAATAATATCTCATTACTGAAACTTGTGAAAGATTTAAAAAGCAAACTGAAACATTTTAAAGATTGTACGGAATCCGATGAAAATAAACCTATCATCGATATGCTCAATAAAAGAATTGGGGAATTGACGTATTCCCAAAATCATCAAGCTAAAATTATGGATGCATTGACATCACAATGTGATCGTTATAAAAAATTATACAATGAAGCGATTCAACAGAACGAACCTTCCAAAAATGTAGACGTAAATAACGCTGAAAATATTGAAACATCCACATCCAGCATTGATACGAATAAAGAAGCGAGCTCTGAACCTAAATCGAAGCAAAATACGCTTGAGATTGAACTCGCCGATACTAAAAAACGCTTCGCGTATCAAAGAGACGAATATAAAAAGTACAGAGACGAGATGTTGGCAAATGAAAAAATTCTTACCGAACAATTGGAAGATAAACGTACTAAATTAAATGATCTCAATGCCGCCTATGTAAAATGTGCATCGATGTCTAAAACTAACGCAGAAAAGTACGAAATATTACAACGTAACATCACAATATATAAGAAACAAATTGTCAGTCTCGAAGAACGTAATAAAATATACAATTCTTCGATTGTTAAACAAGAAGAAACTATCAAATATTTGCGCGACGAAATAATGGAAACCATAACCAAACTGAATAAAACTAAAGTACAATTAGAAAATTTCAAACAGGAATGCAAGTTTTTGAAGGATTCCGAGATTCGATTACAGAAAGAAAGAGATCTGTTGAAGAAAGAAAGATATTCGCAATCTCTGATTAACAACGACATAGAATATCTGAAAGTTACCGAACAAAAAAAAGAAAACGAGGATAAAATTAATTTAGAAATCAAACTGAATATGTCGAATAAACAATGCACTGATCTTCAGAAGCAAATAAAATTAGAACAAGATAAATTCAATGAAATGAAAATTAATTTCGAAAGACAACTGAAACACGTTGAAACTTCATTGAAAGAATCTGACAGACATCTAAAAGAAAAGAAATTACAGAATGAGCTGATACAAGAGCAGTTGGACGTTAAAAATGTCATGATAGAAGATTTGAATAAACGACTCATTAATTTAATCACATCGACATCGTACGAGGGTAACATTGAATCGACGAAAAAAGTCCGAGACCTCGAAAATCAATTGCAGAGCCGACAAAAACAGTTTGATGCTCTACAACAACAACTCGTGCAAAGCAAGGAAGCCACGAAAGAATACGCTAACAAACATAACGCTGTCAATGAACAATTGAAAAAAGTTGAAAGCGAATTTGCTGAATATAAAACAACTGCCGAAATTAATTTAAAAAATGTATATGATTCAGAGAAGAAATTGAAAGATAAAGCCATGAAGCTGGAGTCTGAAATTAAGCTGCAGTCGGAAGATGTAAATTTGATGGATAGTAACGATTTAAAATCGGAATTATCTAGGACACGAGTCATTCTCGATAATTTATCTAGCGAATTAAAAGAAAAACGGTCGAGCATAGATGTGGCTAATTTAGAAATTGAGAGATTATCGAAGGCAGTTAAAAATGCCGAAGATAAATATGCTCATGAACTATCGTTACATTCGAAGGATGTTCAAACATTAATAGACCATAGACTGCAGTTATCAAACTTATCAGCCCAACTCAACCAAATAAAACAAACAAAAGATCAATACGAATCGGAAATATCCAAATTGAAGACAAATCTTAATTCACAAGAAAAGGAATTGATCACCGATTATCAGGAAATGAAATCCAACATAACCGAGCTGAGAAATCAAAATTCCATTCTACACGAACAACTGCAAAAGTATAATTTCCATAAAAAATTGTCTGAAGCCGAACGTAGTAACGAATTGAACTCGTCAAATAATAAAATCACTGTCGATTCAAATGAAGAAGATAACGCGAAATCAGAAGAACGATTATTACTTGTTATAAAATATTTAAAACAAGACAAAAATATCTTGGATACGAAATATGAAAGCATAAATGCGCAAAATTCAAGAATGAAATCCGAATTAGACGTATTACAGCAGCAATTGATGGCCATGAAAAATAATTTAGAGAGCGACAGAAGGAGATCGGGCGTAGCAACTCCGATGGTTGTCGAAAATTCAGAAATTATTAACAAAACTGAAACATTGCACGCGTTGACTGATAGCAATGTGATGCTCCGACAAGAGAGATTAAATCTTCAAAAGCAAGTTAAGGAGCTCTCGATAAATTCTACACGATTAGACGAAACGATAAAGACCATGACTGAAAGTAATTCTGATCTGACGTCCAAAATGGATACTCTGCAAACGGAAAATACAAATTTAAAATCTGAAATAGGCCGATGGAGGACTAGAGTAAGCGCGTTGGTTGAAAAATCTAATAAAACTGGCACCGAGGATTGGAAAAGACTTCAGAACGAAAGGGAGACTTTGGCTAAAAAATTGACCGCCGAAAAGGATGTATCTAAAAAGTTTAGTGATGAGATTCTAACATTAAAAATGGAAAAAGTCAAGATGGACGAACAAGTTTCAGCACTGAATCAAAATATTAAATCGCTCACCGACGAGAGTAACAAGCAAGCGAATGAATTAAACATTGTTAGAAAAGACATGTCCAAAGTTACCCAAGAATTGTTAGAATCTAAGCTTATGCTAGCCGAGAAAATTGCGGCAAATACTAAATTAACGGAATCTTTGAGCAAAGTTGAAACCAATGTAACCAAGCTCAATGAAAGAGATATACAATTGCGAAATATGGCACGGAAATATAAAACGCAATATGAAACGATTTTCAAATCAAAATCTACTGATAGCTCGACCATGGAATCGGCGAAGAGTAGCGAACCACCTTCAAAAAGTGATGAGCAAAATGCCAAAGATAATAAAATAACAGAGCTCGAAGAACAGATAGCCCTCGCTAATAAAAAAAATATCGATTTACAAAAAGAAATTGAAAATATCCGTGAACATCAGAAAGACGAGGAAAAATCCAAACAAGAATTGTTAGCTACCAAATTACAGCTCGACGAAGTGAACTCCAATCTCGCTAAAGAGTTGGCCGATACGAAAGCGACGATAAATTCTATTACACAAAATAGAGAAGAATGTGATAATCAACTAAGCACCTTGAAAATAAGCTACAACGAAATAACAAAGAAATTTGAATGTGAAAAGTCGCAATTAGAGAAAGAAAGAAGAAACGAAATCATGCAACTCAACAGAAAAATTGAAATGTTATCGCAAAAAATTATAAATATGGAGAGCGATATGAGTTTATCTAAACCGTCTACGAGTTCCAGCCGCATGGAAGAAGCTGTTACCGAAACACTCGCCGTCAGCCCAAATGTTACAGGTCCGATCGATTTTATAAATAAAATATTCTCGTTTTAGTGTCATAATTATTTATATCGTTATTATCTTTAGGAATCACTACGAGTGATATAACATCATCCCTGGGTAGTAGTCAGAATATAACTGAAAACTTGCCTAGCAGTTCATCGACAGTTACGCAATTCCCGGACATGACTTCGTTACCTCCAGAGTCTACACAGGTAATATAAATCAATATGATTGTTGGAATATTACGATGCAAATTAATTTTTACTAATACAATAATATTTATTCAGGATAATGACTTGGATATGGTTAGAGAGGAGACCAACGAGGTTTCCGAAGACTTGGGACCTATTCAAAGTGTTAATACTGTCGGACAAATGATTCATCAGGTATTTAATTGAGTTATATTTGGTTATCTCGAAAGTTATGTTGTATTTTTAATGACAGAAGAAGATCTTAATTTATTAATTATTTATATAAAATATAATTTCCATCAATATTTGAGACATCTCTCCATTTAAAAATTGTTGTAATGACCTGAAAATATGTTAATCTGATGGTATAAGATCCGGAGAGTACTGAGTTTATCGAATTGTTTTCCATCCTAACGATTTAATTTTTAACGAGTCAAAATTTCCTGATCGAAACTCCTCAAACCGTCTCTGAAACATCGTCTAGAAAATCGCAAATATTATTAATTGCGACAGTTGCATTTTCTTTCTTCAAGAAATGTTAAAGCAAATAAAAGCTTCACTCGGAATCAATGCCGCCATTTGCAATTGGATGTGAAAAATAGATTTAAGCGATAAAATTCATTTTTGAGAATGCTTGTGACATTCATAAATATGTCATGACTTTCCAGATAACCCAATGCTATGAATTTTCTTCAAATAAATTATGAATATTAATGATTAATTATTATTGTAGCAGACAATTTCATCACCGACACCTCGTAATGAAGCTTCTTCGGATGCAAACAGGGAAACTGTTCAAACACATCAGCAGGCATGTGATATACTGTTAATTATTTAAAAACATTGCATTATTTATTAAATAAATATTTTATAGGCTTCCAGCTCGTCTTCAAATAGTAATTCCAACTCGACTGTGACAACGTCTGATGTTACCGATATGGAATTACCACAGGGATCCCACAAACGCTCACGGCAAACCGTCGATCAAAGTGGTAATACCGCTAAAAGATTAAAAATGCAGGTAAATAATAAGCATTCATAATTATTTTGATTATTATTGCACGGTATTATTTTATTTTTGAATTTTGCAGCAATCGGATGACCCCGACTTAGAATATGAGGTTCCTTCCTCGTCTCAAAGAGATCAAGAGGATGATTGTTGCGTCATCGGTGATTCAGGCGATGAAGACAATCAGTATCAAGTACGTATCATTATTTCAATGTTCGGTTTTGTATTTATTTCAATATTTTATTCGAAAAATTTTCACAGGAGACGTGTATAGACAGTGATAGAAAAACCGATTGCGTCGAAGCTATAGAATCTCATACAGATGTAATGGATATTGATAATAACGCGTCTGTTACGTGTGCCGCTACTACCGATGATAATGAAGTGGAAGTAGTCGAAAATTCTAGTCAGGTATGTTCATTTTTGATATTAATATTATTTTATATTCTGTTTTTTAATCTATACTTATGATCGCAGGCAAATCAAGATTCTATTGAGCGAAATGAGGCTGATACGGAGCAATCGGAGAGAAGTGGGATGCCGTCTACCTCTCAATCACCGGTCAGAGGACCACAAATAGAAACTATATCGAGCGTTACTGAAGGTATTATCGTTTATATATGCAGTACATATTTTATTGGTTTTTATTTTGCGATATATTTTAGGCAGAGGCAGTAGCAGCAAATTTTTGACCTTGGGAGTTGTAGCGGGGGCTGTGGGCTCCGGCTCAGGTGTTTACGATGAGGGAAATGATAGTATAGTTCCATCCACTCCCATCTTATATGTACCGAGAAGAAATGACGGGTTTGTAGAAAACTAAACGTTAATATTTATTTTAATACTTGTCGTGATTATATATATTTTTTGTTTAATTATAGTTTTGGTGAAGCTGTTAGTTCGCCTGTAACATCCGGAAGAGTATCTTCGGGCGAGGACTGCTTTACGTTTGGAGAAATACTTCCGGGACCGAGTAGCGGCGTTATGGACGATACTCACGCCGATCTTACATTACAAATAGCTCCACAAGTCGCCGATACCAACAGTAAATTTTATTTATTTAACCCTTATACAACGGCATTTACCTCACAATCATCAAATTATTATAAGAACTGTTTGTTTAGATTAATAAATCTTTTAATTTTATTTTCTTAGATTCGCCATCTGATTCGATATCAGAAGATAGCAGCTTAAAAGTAGACGATGGTAGCGAAACTGTTCCGTTGGCTGAAACATCCAGCGCGAATGATGAAGAAGTGCCGACTGTCAGTTCTCAAGGAAGTCACCCCGGTTCTCCTCACCAGGTATACAATATTAATCAGCGATATATCGACGCTGGAAACTAATCTCGAAAAAATAGGATACCACGGCCAATTTTTTCAGGATTTTTTCTACTAAATAAGCGATAAATCGTGTAAATCTAAACTTTACTTAAGAATTATTAACTTTTTACAGTAACTTTTTCAAGTAAAGCCTTGGGATATCTCAAAGTTTTGCAGCTTTCTCAGTTTTAATATTTTTCTCTAATAATATTCATTTATAAAATAAAAAATAGATGTATTTTGTGCAGTAGATACTCAGGTATAATTGGATTCTATAATTTTATCAATATTTTCTAAAAAATAACTAGATTTTAAGATTAAGTTCATTAACAATATTTAGAGGAAAAATACTTAAAAATAAGATTAAAAGGAAAAAAATAATTTGTGGTCAATCCTTTATTTTTTATAACAGATTGAATCTGAGCCGGCATTGAATCCTCCAAGTTCTTAATGGTTCCTGCCCTTATTTCTTTATACCAGACCTTTGATATTGATGTAATAAGTGATTTTAATTTGGCAGATTTTTCTCTGTTTACTTTCTTTTTTTTAATGTGCGATAGATTTTCGATGGGGTTTAAATCAGGACTTAAACCTGGCCATGACAACATTGAAATATCAAGCTTTCTATGAAATCTTTGACCAGTGAAAATAAGAAAGAGAAATATTAGATATTTTTTTCTTAAAAAAAAAACTTTAGCCCAATGGCGTAGTGCAGAATCGTCCTGGAAGATACAGTCGTTTACATAAGATAGAAGTTGTTCTATAGATGGAACAAGGTTCTTATTATTGATTCTTTTAAAAACTTCTGCATTGGTTAAACGGTTTCATCGTCGAACAATAAATCTCCAACTCCGTAGTAAGAAAAGCATCCTCAAACCATTTTCCCTGATGTATTTTTTGTCAAACTTTTTCCTGTATTCTTTCTTCATACCGAATGCCATCCGAGCCAAACAAGCTAAATATCCTTGCATCTCTGAAGAAAATTTTCCTCCAGTCCTCTTTAGTCCAGTTCCGGTGAACTTTTGCCCATTGGTGCATTCGTTTCAGGAGAAGTGATTTTTTGGATGAACTCCGTTCTAATATCCACTGCAGTTTTAAATCAGCTGCTTGAGCAGAACCTTTTTAAAAGACGTTCTTCTGGAGCAGTTGTCAATCGCTTTGATCCTGTTACTTTTTTTGCGCTCTACATATCTAGTTTTTTTGGAATTTCTTTATAAATTGAGTCACCGTAGATTGACTAAACTCCACCAACGTTGCAATTTATATAAGGTCACAATTTTCATATTAAATGTTCAAAATTCTTCATATTAAATGTTCTTTATTATTATCACAATGTACAACAACGTTTGGTAAAGTAGTTAATTTAAACGGTACTTTAAATAAAAATAATATCACCCCTTCCTCTAATCACGAATTTTACTTGAAAACTAAGAAATGAATCTTTTTATTACCTTAGTAGATTTCGATAACCATTACTGTACAGTAAACCCCTCTATAGCGTCAAGATAAGTTACACGTTATAGGGGGGACGTTATAGGGGGTTAAGGTTTATCAATTTTATTTTTTTGATTTGAAGGAAATCAAAGATTTTCATTTTTCTTTTTTTTTTTTACATTTTTACGTGTTACGGCGATATCCTTTAGTATTTTGGCTGACGTAATCTTCCAGCAACTTGCGGGTAGGGAAGATCAACACGACATTTTATTATTTAACTTTATAAAATTATAGAATAATTTTATGAATATTCTAAAAAAATTACGTTATAGGGGGGGGATCGACGTTATAGGAAAAAACTGTCGCAAACGTTATAGGGGGGGAGGTAACAGGAGTGTACGTTATAGGGGGGCTTACTGTATATGGTTTTTTGACTCTTGTAAAGTTTCATTTTCCGAGGTACAGCAAGATTGCTTCCCAGCGTCGTTATCTTTAATATGTATATTTTATATATCTCCATTTAAATTACAGATCGACGAAGGGAGTGAAGCCGAAGCTACTACGCCTGTGATTAGAAATACAGCCGTCAGAAGTAATTGGAACAGACGCCCCGCACACCGAGCTGAATATAACACTCGTGCGTATTCGCAAAGATTCCAAAGAGGCGGTAGGCCTAACAGAAGGTCTCAAAATCAATACAAGAGAAATTAAAATAAAATAGTAGCAAATCTAATTTGCATATTCACACCGAAATTTCATCAATAATACGATTGAATGTATTTTGTTTATATTAATGTGTAAGAATATACTCTATCCATTCAAAACTCTCCATTTAATGGCTGTGTATTATATTTTTAGTATCTAGTTTTTTTTTTCTATCTTAAGAGATTAACGATTGATTTAGATTAATTTATCATTTAGATATATGTTCATATTATATATAGGCATTCCTAGATTGACCTGTAATGATACGGTAAATATTTTTGTTTTGTATTAACAATGTGGCCATCTAACGGCAAATTTGTATGTCTCGATTTTTTTAATCGTTCGTCACGGTGTAAAGAAATGAACATCGACAGACGATGTCGGTATCTCGGGTACCTCCGACGCGTGCCACGAAACCATCATAATATATTTTTTACAAAACCATTTGGGATCCCCATCGGCACAAATCGGTTAAATAAACATCTTTGATATATTTTTGCATATTAGTACGTTGCCAATATTCATTTATTCGAATAAGTGATGTATATTCGATAAAAAAAAATTATGAGCATAGTAACTTAGTTTTACGATTTTATATTAAAGAATGTTATTTTTAATATTGAATATTAATACGGTTAACATTCGATGTTAGCTCAATTTCGATACTTACTGCTTCATTTTGGGCCGCAGTTTACATAAATATTAATAATGATATATTTTGATGTAATTAAATAAATAAACGTTTGTAATGAAACAATATTTTTATTTATCCAAAATCTCCTGTGCACAATTTTAAGCATTCTTCTCATAATTTAGATTTTCGCTAATTATTATATTATATTTTTTTAAAACCGACGCTAATTTGCATAACATTATGTTAATATGACCGATTTCTCAGAAACATTTCTCATATATAAAAATATATTTTTACGATGTGTGAACATTTTGCTATCGGTAACATGCCAATTTTAGGAAATTACGCAATTATGTCATCAATCTTCGGGAGATTCTCCCCAGTCTTTTTTGTAAAGAGTTGTGATGCAATTTTCATGTTTTGGTTGTGTATGGGATTTAAAACATAAGACATGAGATTTTCCGATTTGTCTGTCCTGTCGATAGCCGCAAGTCTCTGTTGCATTTAAGCAAACAGAAAACCAATTAACGTATAGACATATCAGGATGATGATTTTAATTGTTCAGCTCTGCGTCAGTTCATCACTTCAGTCAAATTATTATTACTCATCAGTCATGCCTCATTCATTATACCAATAAATAAAATGTAATTAGTAGATTGGTGCGAATTCGATTCATGACGGGTTCCTTATTTGTCAGCTTATCCGACAAGTTTTTCTGTGACAAATCATGTGGTATCCAAACTGGATCCACCATGGGCTGTAGGTGTTCGTTATCAATTTCATTGAGTCTTTCAGCGTGGGGTTTACCGACTGAAATTGACTAAATCAGACGGAAGGAATCTAATTTTAAACCATTAACAACAAATGTTGTGAAAATAATGGAAAACGAAAAAGAGTTTTCAGTAATGGATCCCTGCGACTTCTTCATATTCACGATAAAAAAATAAAGAGCGACGTTTTTCTGAGATTTTTGGTATGGCATTGCTGTAAGAACTAATTGCCATAGTGAAAATGAGCGTACAGGAAGTGCTTTGAAGATTGGAAAATGTGCCTGCACATTGTATGATGTATCTAAAGGAAATAGAAATGATATTGTTGAATAAATAAGGATTTTTTTAATATATAGCTTGACGTTATCGTATCTGATCTTCGCCTAATAGTCGATAATGTTTTATATGGTTTTAGGCCGCTACTTGCAGCTGCATTTTTAGGCGTCTACTTCCTACACAAGATTAAACCTGTACAACAATTTAATTTGATAATATTTATCCATTTAACTTTTATCGGACATTAACCTTTCTTATAAATCAAATGAGGTCTCGATTAAAATTAAACAATGATATATTTCGTATGGCAAATTTTCTGGTTAGGCTCGAGTTCCAGAAACGATTGCGGTTCTTCCCAGTTATTAGTACGAAAGAAAGATTTATGATGTAATTAATTGCGGTTGATAATTGTGTGTCTGGCAATTCCATGATTCACCGCACGAGTATATTAACCGAGGCGCGTTCAGTTGTCGGTCTATCTGTTTCCATACCCGGCAGCGAAGATGTCTACCAAAGTGGTGCTTCTTGTCATTATCGCGATCGGATTGTCTGCTGCTAGATACACGTCCAGAGAGAAAGAATCACTCTTTAAAGTGAATAATGAGAGATCTGCCAAGTTCAGATGCAAAGAGCCGCAGCCTAGAGCCATCGCGACGAATAGTCTGTTGAGTTACGAGCCACACCTGTGGTTCTATCCTAAGGAGTTGAAGCTGCACAGATGCGGACAGGCCGGTGTTTGCGGATCGGCAATGCAGACGTGCACCAACACGACCTACGAGCTGGTAAAGCTTTGGGTTAAGGTCATCGATGTGGTCAAGAGCCCTAAAATTTCAGACACCATATACCTAATGGGGTACAATCATACCAGCTGTGGTTGCCAATCAATACAGTAATTTGTTTGACGCAAATAATTCCTGGAAAAATGGTTAATTCAGTGTGGTGTGATTGTGAATACTGAAGCAATTAAGTATGACATTAAGAGCCTTCTAAGACACTCGTTGTTGATTTATTTAGTATTTAAAACATGTGTTTTATGTATATTTTTATTTATTTATTAATAAACTATTTATGATATTTAATTATTTTTTTATTTGATGAATGTCCATTGGTAAATTATTGTCTTTAAGCGAGGATCAGAATACTGCCCTTATCGTTCTTATTCAATCATTATTATTTAAGTGGTTTCTAACCCTGAGGCGGATCTTTGCCACCTGGAGGACACTACGCGATCTCCGGCAGAGACACGTCCGTCTCAACACTGATGCCAGGACTGTGACGGTCTTCCTCCAGGTTATCTAGGCTCTTCGGATACGGGTCAGGTCGACAGCCAGAAGCCCGGGAGCCGAGCTACCAACACTCGGATTATTACAAAAATAATCTATTTATTTATTAATAAATTTCGTGTGATAATTTAATATTTTTTTATCGGATGAACGTCGAAAGTTCGTCGTATATTCTCCAACAATTCATAGATTTTGCCGGAAGTTTAACATGTCTTTTGTCTATCTTCCACCACTGTCGGTATCGGATTTTACTCTCCCCACTGTGACCAAGCAATTATGAGGGGGTTTGTCTTGGTATTCGTTTTCCGGAATTACATATCATGATATCCAACTATAAAAATCTGCACGTTTATTGGAATTTGTCACTGTCATTGGCTATTGTGCCATAAAGTGTCCTTTTGCGTCAATGATAACGGTGACGTAACAACGCGCGAAAATGGAATACATATATAAATAATGCTTCTGTGAATCATGTAAACATATAGTATTCGTTCTTTCAGTCGACCATGTTATTTCAAAACCGCCTAAAAAAGAGTTTATTGTATTATTAACACGTAATTCAACAAATTGTGTAACAGTTGATTAATGTAATCTCTTAAAAATTATTACTGCGATGATGATAATCATATCTAGGGATCACATTGATTATATTAGAACCTGGTTATCGCAGCTTCTTTCTGGTCTGAATCCGATGAACAGGTTCTATCATGGGTGGTCACCCACATTAAATGCGGATTCCAAAGGTGTAAAAAAAATGGAGCCGTCTTCTTGGACTTAATGTCGACCTACGATACGCTGTGGAAACAAGGAATTCCACTAAAGGCTGCAAAGATCCTGAATTACATGCAAACGATCAAACTATTAGAAATTATGCTAGCTGAAAAGGTTTTCTACGTCGCTAGTTCTCCAAAACAGACTACCACAAGGCTTAATCCTAGCATCTACGCTCTTTAATATTTACACCTCGGACATAACGGGATCTGCATGCCGCAAATTCATATATGCCAACGACATTGCATTAGTGACGCAAGTCGGAGACTTCCAGATGATTGAAGAAGTGCTAAATAAGGACTTAAATAAAATTGAAAAATATTTTACAACATGGCACCTTCAACAAAACCCGGACAAAACAGTCTCTTCAGTCTTCCACTTGGCAAATGCGTCGGGCAATACTACACTGAATCTTATGATGTCACGTAAAGACGTATCAACTGATTGCCCCAAGATACCTTGGGGTGAAACTAGACAGAAACCTGCAATTTAGACAATACCTGCAGTCAATAAGGGCCAAACTCAAGATCCGAGGGAACATTGCCGGGAAATTCACCGGGGCGGCGTGGGGTTGCAATGACGAGGTCCTACGCATATCCGCTCTCTCTCTCTGGCTTATAGCGTAGTAGAATACTGCGCTATAAGCTAGTACTCTACTACGCTAGATTTTTTTTTATTGAGAGGTGTTATTTATTGTCTGATCTGACAATTTACGTATGGCACACATGTGCATGTCGTATCTACAATACATTCGGAAAGGTCAACGTAACAATGGTAATCATTTACGCAAGGCGTTCAATCCATCGACATGTACAAGGACTGGTTTATTTTTAGATATAATATTTTCGCCGATTAATCAGTGCTATCAGTTCGGTACTGAGAA
>JAGXCT010036142.1:0-26788 GCA_022495035.1 Philopotamus ludificatus | reverse complement strand
GATGCGGGTTTAGGTGTAAGTTTCGCCTGAAAACAGCGGGTGCTTGAGTGTTAAGGAGAAAAAGATCGAAGTCCTACGACGTTTTAAATAGGTGATTTACGTTTCTGAAAAGACTGAAAAAAAATGTAAAAACGAAGAAAACGTAGTTAAAAAAATAATGAAAATTATTTTTTTATCAGAAAATCGTGCTACCGAACCTATCATGGCATTTATGAAATTTTAGAGTTTTTTTGCCTATTAGCTTATTTTTAAGTAAAATTAAATAAACATAACAATCTATATAACTTTATCAGTGCAATGAGAAAAAAAAATAAAGTGTTTAAATAAATTTAATTAAATTCCTTTATGGACGCCTCTTCGTATTTGAAATTTCTTCTGTCAGCTGTTGGGATGATTTTTAAGTGTTTGGTCCTTCTATTAAAATAACTTAATTAATTAAAGCCCTCTATACCTCATAAAATCTTTTTTTTGGATTGGGATGTATCGAGTTTTCGTGGATATGACTGTCCACTATATCATCGATTTCCTTAACTTCAAATAATTTTATATTAAAATCAAGATCCTCTTAATTTTGCTAATTCGTTCCTAATTAGTTCCTAGGCATTGTGCTCCGTAATATCTTATATTTCGTCTTCTTGTCCCCTATCGATTCTAATTTTTCAATTTTATTCCTAGGCTTAGCAGTGTAATGCTTTAAAGTAAGGATTTTACTCAAGTCTAATGGTTGCAGTTCACTACTAGAGCTTGAGAGGAAAAACGCTAATTTTATACATTCTTTTAATTCAAATTTTGAATATTTCAGATGTAATAAAAAAGTAAAATCATCTATCAATGCAAGTAAAATGAGACATGACAAGAATACACAAATAACTGTTTTTTTGTTGTTGTTATTGTTGGTTAAGCATCGATTGCTTATTATTATTATTTTTTGTGTAGCTAATTAATTTTATTATTCTCGTGCATACTCCGCGGAGGACGCAGGAATGCCGTTTTGCGTTTGCAGTAATTTATAATCAATTACACGAAATGGTTATCCGATTGAATCGGAGATGTTCAAACGGCCGTTTGATTGCCATGATCGAGTCGATGGCGCGTGAAAGGGCCTGCGGTCCCCGAATTGAATCGGAGTCATCCCGACGGAGGCGGAGACGCGGCTCATTCATCCCGCGGCACATACAAATAACCGTGGACCCCGGGGTCGTAAAAACGAGGCTGTATATTATATCTCCCCTTTGGTCTCGTGTTAATAGAGGGGTTCGGTAAATATGCCCATAAATGCCCCGGTGAATGATGGTTGTGCAAACAAACAGTGGCTCGAAAAATTGCCCCCGAGCCACTCTATCATTTAGTTACTCAGCTCACTGACTTAATTTATCGGGACGGGGACCACCTCCGTGGCGCTCCTCTTTTTTATTTATGGTGTTTGGGGTCAGCTGCCCGGTAAATGAACAGTCAGGGCCTGGCCGCTTTTCGCGCGCGGCTCCTGTTGCCGGATCCCGGCTCCCCCTCTTCCCGAGTCCCTCATAAAACTGGGATAACTTATTTAAATTGGATCAACGGATAAACTTGGGGAGTCAAATGAAGTCGAGAATAATCCAATATCCCGAAACGCGGCTCCCCATTAAGGCATACATTATGTTAACGGCAACTTCAGCTCGGGCTAATACTCGATTTTAATTAAGCTTTAACTACAGTCGCAAATGACTCTACGTATGTACACATGGGCTCGAGATGGGGGAGATTGACGTTACCCTTTTGTCAGAATGTGTTTACGCACATTTAATTCTAGTAAAGTAATTTAGATGTATCAATTGCACGAGTGGACGCGATACAGTGGGACCATTGGATTATTTAACCTAACCTTGCCGTGGGACCCCAAGATTTTTCATTTTGATGATTATTTGTCTAAAAAAGAATAAATGTTGCCACAAGCGCGATGTTTTTTCTCGTTCGCATCCGGTACGATGTGCCGAGTGCGAGTGAAACGTGCTGCAAGAGCTCAGTCTGCGGAGAGTTATCATTCAGGCGTCATATTAGTTAAAAAATAACGATCAAATATGAAGCATATCAAGAATAGCTATTTTTATTCTTAGAATAATCCATTTTTAATCAAAATGCCGCAATATTGATAAAATATTGCTAAATAATAATATTGCTTGGGATATCTCAGATACCCCAAGTTGTTTTTGAATCACCGTGGCGGATGGGTTAAACAAAATGTGATCAACAATCTGCAGTATTTGTTTCAGCTGATTTTATTAATCCGTAATGAATTATACATTTAACACTCCATCAAAATCACAAAAAAACTTTTCGGAGTGTTAAACCAAGCTTAGGGTTCGTAGTGGAAGTTTGATTCGACTTATGCTATCATAAATGATCCATTTCTCATCTCCAGTTATAACTTAGTGAAGAAGAAGTGGAATTCTATAAAATATTGATGAAGAATTAATCGATTTCTTGACTTGGAATGCTTGGGGTCTATTTTCTTTATAAATATACCCCTTCGGACGACGCGGTTGTTTTCGAGTTGCCGTAAGGGATCGGTTTACACTGTTGAATAGGAAGTTTCACCGTATTCTGCGTTGTTTCAGACACTGTTTTTTCTTTGCGAGACCCTCTTCTGGCCGATACATCATCCCGGTCAGCATCCCCCGCAAAATCCAATGCACTCGCATTACCCGATGATTAATCTGTCCGACACCCTTGCCAAGATTTACGCATCGCATTAGGGATAGTGCGGTCATACCATGAATAATTTATTTGCTATACGGAAAAATGGAAGAAAAAATATCCTAGTCGATCGAGTGCGGTCGGGTTAGTCGCGGAATTTCTGACCTCGACACGGTAGACCGTTAGGGCCCTAACCGCGGATACAGACCGCAGAGCCTGTTTCACGTTTTTAATTACACGTGACGTTTTTGTTTTGTCATCCGTCAGTTTGGGCCAATCTGGCGACAAACAGCTATTAATATTTGGTCTAGCTGCGAGCATGGGACGCCCAGATAAAATCTGATTAATAAAGGTTTCCAAGGATAATTGACCTAACGAAACGCAGATGCGGCTCGCAACATTTTATAGATTAGAGCACTCAATCTCGTTTGCACGGATCGTGTACATACATACATATATAGGACGTTTCTCAGAACCCGGAATTTTAATAAACATATATATATATTTTTATTGATGGGGCAATAAATATAAATATTCCCACACACGGTGACGTGTATGGCCGTCATCGCGCACTGGCCGTTTATACACTGTGCCAAGTTGAAAAATTGCCTTTCCATCCGCCCTCGCCCTGCTAAATCCTGTGGGGGAGAAGCGAGCGCCGAAAAAAATTGGCTTCTTTACAAGCACCATTGAGAAAATATTGGGCAACTATTTATTCCGAGCTATAAATCCAAATTCAAGTTCACTATTATATTAGGATTCTGCAGGGGCTCAAAAAGGCCATTCAAAACAATGCACCCTCTCCGACTGCTGGCAGGGGCGGATAAACGCAACCCCCTCGGCTAGAGTCTCCAAGTGTATTGTTTTTTAATGGCAAACATCGTTATAAATCGATACCGTAGGGAATATCGGTACGGGCGTTAAACACACATGACGTTTTCATGATAAAATTAAATAATATACAATGAAAATCCCGTGGGAAAATCTTCAGGGGGGGGGATAAGAACCTTTCAATTATAAAATTGAATCATTTTAATATAGGATAATTGCATATCTATGCCATAATATTGAACAGAGATTTTCAAATCAGACACTAAAAGTATCATAATGCGGAATTGGGAGCAACAGGGGGCAAAAGTTGATCGATTTTTTTTTATATGAGATCCCTGATCGAATCGAATTAACGCAAAGACTTAGATCTCCAAGGTCTTCTGTACAAAACAAATAAAATGGGATCTGGGGCACAGCAAGTACTATCCGAAGATAACAAAAAATAGCGGAGGAACACATGCAATTCTTTGATGTCGGGACAAAGAATTCAACCCTTTTTACACCGAATTGTAACAGAGAAATGGATCTTTACGATAACATACGTCGAATCAAACTGTAGTTTCGACCCCTAAGGTTGATTTAATACTCAAAAAGTTGTTTTGTGCATTTGATGGGATCTAAGAGGAATAATATATTACGTATGAAATAATTACTGCAGATGTTTATTGTCTATAGTTAGGGAGATTAAACGAGAAAATAAAATTCCAATGTTTCATTTTATTAGGTTTGGGTTAAGCTGCAAGATTTTGACATACTCTTTATATTTCCCCTTCGGATTACTTTCTCTTCGGGTCCATGGAACACATTTTAAAAGAAAAACGTTGTCGAACTTTGACTGAAGTCAAAAACCACTTGGACGAGTATTTCGATTTAAAACCAGAAGGTTTTTTACAGGATATGTTATGGTATATAAACTGCTACTGTAATAGGGAGCAATCTTTCACTCACTTGTTTAGTGTCGAATATTGATATATATATATATTTATTCTATTATGCTATTTATGCTATTCACATTTTAATAACCCAATTAAAATGATTGTATATATTCTTTCAATAATCCATTGTCGGCAATAGTAGGGGGCAAACCGAACACTCGATCGCTTAGCATCGAATAAATATAATAATAATAAAACGCAACACATCCATAATAGTATTTTACGATTAAATTCAAACTCCATGAATATTGCATATGTTTTATCTGCAGATCGTAAAGACAGTACTTCTATTAGAATATATGAATGCTTGAAATACCAAGTATAATTTTTATAGCACTGTGAAATTGCTAGCTAATTATATAGTCGTTCTGTTTTTCGCGTTAAGGATTTCGACTCTTCCAAAAACACGGCGATATAAAATAAACAATAATTATTTGTGTCATTATGCATTAAATGTTGTATTGCACCGCATGCGATTTTAATGCATTCGTGTCCTGGCACGAGACAAGAGATCGATATCTCATAATCGATATATACATTGCGCAGTCATGATCGCTCATGACCATGTGTGCATATGTATATGCATACAGCCGCGCATGTGCACACACATACGGCACGTAACAGTCCCGTATAAAAATGCATTATGCACACGCACGCATGGGGATTCGCCAGTTGCGGGGGAGGTTAACCTTATTCAATTTATCAGCACGGGGGTGGTCGGATGTCTCCTCCCCATATGTGTTAAAATACATTATTGCCAGTGTTGTAGTTTTGGCGCGAAATCCCGGGCCGGGGGATCCGCGAAGGGGGACTCCTCTCCCGACTGTCCCGAATTCAAATTACTTTCGGTTTTATTGATGGCGCGCTCATTTCACAAACTGGGGCGCCGAATAATAAATAATAATAAATTAAAAAGCAAATAAACAAGCGGGGCCCCAGGTGAAATATATAGTATTCCCCGCCGAAATAAATAAGGTTAGGCCGATCAGATAACGCGTGATAAATAGTTTTGAAATCGGATGAGACCTGTTCCATGACCGGGAGCCGCAGACGGCTGTGGACCCGCGACACGTCTCTCCCACTTTTTTGTTTATTATTATTTCTGTTTATTTATTTTTGTTTTCGGTGCTTACAAATTTTGTAACGCCTCGGGGGTTTTATCGGTGATTTTTCCGTTCGGATATTAATTACGGGATTATGTTTACGTTCAATATTTCAATAAATGACTCGAACACCTCGATTGTTATCTTTTTTTTATACGGGTCGAATCGAAGTCGTAGTATTGAAAAAAAATCCGACTCTTACTCATCAATATCATAATTATTATTATTAATTAACAATCCATATCGCTAATATTAACACATAAAAAACAACGATTTATCGTTGGTCTTACCATTTTTAACTTCAACTAATCATCTGCTCCAAATAAAATTAAGATTAATTTATAGAAAAAAATATATTGCTTAATTGAACAAGAATCGTGTACAGAATGGGATGTAATAACAGATTTAATGAAAACTACATTATATTTGCATACAACGTCCATTTCGCTGTCAACAAATTATTCGAGATTTGATTGATGGATTTCAGTCATTCTCATAATTATAATTTAAGGTATAAAACGCGACTAATGGTTACGTATTTTTATTACAAACGTTTCGAGTACATCGTATTTTAATTTTAATCAATTTAATTATTTAATATCAGAGGTATAGCTTTTTGACACAGTCCTATTAAATGGTCAGTTGTGTTATGGCTCTCGATCTGTTTCTACGTATTTATTTTTCCAAGAAGTTTGAGAGAGAAAGTGAAAAAATAGTTGTTACGGATTGAAGTTGAAGCAAATTATAGCAAATCTATTCTACAAATAGCAAATACAGTCGGATTCTCTTGATCTAAAGTGCAAGAACATTTATAAAATTCAACATTTCTTCGACATCTTAGGACAGGGGATGATAAATGGGTTATGTACTTACGCTAATGTTGAAAAAACGGTAACAAACGCTGAAACTGACCTAATGCTCAAAAAGGTACTCTTGTCTTCACAGTAGGATCGTAAAGGAATTATTCATATCAAATTCTTAAACACAGTCAAACAATAACGACACAGTTTTATTGTGATATTGCAATATGCTAGAACGATTTAAAAACGCAATTCTGTAGAGAAAACCTTTTTTTAACACGATAATGCGATACGTCATAATTACTCGATTGATTTAATTATTCATCCATCATATTCGCCCAATTTTGCACCATCGAATCACTATTTATTTACATCAATGAAGAACTTTTTATCAGATAAATATTTTCAGCAAAAAAATTGAACCACGAATTATTTAATGGGATATCATATCAAACCCCATAGATAATTCTTATTCCCGGGACTCAAGCCGTCTTGGTATGCGGTTTTTTGTAAAGAGTTTCCCTCTCTTTGCCATTGCTGGCATTGGATGTACATCTTCTACCCTGTTGGTATCGGATTTTATCCTCTCGACTGTGCCCAGGCAAGTAGAAGGGGTTTGCCTCGATATTCGTTTACTTCTTCTCTTATGAATAAACCTCTTCGATTATTAACCCTGTCGCGCAATAGCAATCCTTTCATCGTTGGAAAGGCCTCCTTAGAGAGAAGGAATAGGAAGCGAAAGTATTGAGACTAGGGTTTTCCTTCCCAGGGCATACTGGCTCTGTCGTGAGAAATCCGTTAGTTGAACATAGTTTTTTAGGGTTGCCATATTTTGTATATATTTCATCCTAATCATTGGCTTTATATAGAGCAGGCATCAGTGTCAACGCTAAAACTGAACCTATCGTCCAAAAAGGTACTATTGGTAGTATTATGGGATTCTAAAGGAATTATTCATATTAATAATATCGTAGTTCTATTAAGCACAGAATATTCAATGGAAAACATATATTTTTTATCTGACAAATATTTTAATAATATCTAGGAAGTAAAAACTGGTCTCGATTTTTATTTTTCATCCAAATCAGTGACTTTCTAAGCGCTAAAACTGAACCTAATGCCCCAAAATGTACTTTTGTCAGTATAGTGGGATTGTAAAGGAATTATTCATAATAAAATCGCCAGACAATCTATAACAAATATGGCATATTAAAATGACTAGAAATATGGAAGAAATTTTTATTTAAAAATCCGACTTTTTCATTGGGTTGTGTTATATTAAAATCGATATGGCGCAAAACATTTTTATGTTTGTTTTGCGTGAACGCTAAATTGCCGATATCCCATTGCGGTAAACTCTCCACGGTAAATTACAATCCCATTAAATTGTTGTAGAGCTCGGGGAAAATGTCCGGCATAGTTGGGCCAACTATAAAAATGGGCCCAACTATTCACCGGAGCACGCATGTAAATTTAATTATTTATTTTACGAGCCAATGAAGTGGCCGTAAAGCGAATAGCCGTATTTAATCGCTCGTCGCTAATTATTATTTATTATTTTAATTTTTTTTTCAGAGCAATCCCTATGCGCTGAAGGATAGCGGAGGAGCGGGAGACATGACGGCATGGACATCGGCGGGCCTTCAACCGACCACAGGATATTACCCCTACGACCCAACGTTAGCGGCATATGGGTAAGCAATGAAAAGAAATGCAATAAAACATTTTATATATTCAACATAACAATGAAAAGAAATGTGCAGTAATCGTGTAGTATATAATTTATTGAAACATGCAAGCAATGATATATATATATTTATATATTTTTTTTTAAAGCGAATATTATTTTGAAATTCTGCAAGCGACCACCATCCCCCTCACACTGATTTCATTTTAATATTATACAGGTATTTTACTGCCCTCCCCGAAAAATGAAATATTTTCGCATAATAATGGGCACGTCATTTTCTTTATGGCTCTTTTCAATCGTAAATGAAAACAAAACTATTCGGAAAAGCCTTCATAGATTTGTCTACGCCTTATATTTCACCCTTATAAATGTCCCGGGGTTGAACGCTTGAAGTGGATATAAATTCCGAAATGATATTATTCCCGAATTTACATACAAAAATATATTGCTCTTTCCGGTTCCGTCGGGCGAAAGCGGAAGCGATCGGATGCAAACGCGTCTCGCCGCATATCCACCGATTTATTCGGCGGAAACGGTGGGCCTATTAGTCTAATTGGCCAGATATACGAGTGCTCTGTGCCCGATATTATTTGTTTTTCCATCACTATCGGTTTGAGCCGAGGGTCGAGCTGATCGCGTGAGTCGTCGCCGATGTTAGCACTTGGTTTTTTCGTCCCGCAATCGATATCCACGCTTGTACCCGCTAAATGCCTCGTCTTTATTCCAAACGGCCATAATAAATTATATCACCGACGTCTTACCCCCGGCTGACAGTTATATAAAGTCACCGAGTGTAACCGAGAATCGTGCACATCAAAATTTATAAAAAGAGGGGGGGAACCGTCGACAAATTGAAGCGAATAAAAATTGTCACTTTATTGATTGCGCACTCGGAGCGCCGTGGCGTGTATGGGCTCGTTTAGAAATGCATATTGCAAATAAGCTCTTTGTTCGTGTCATGTGTTTGAAATGCTTAAAACTTGTTCCATGTCCTTCTGAAAGCGTTCAAGGGGACTAACAAACATGACACTCATTATTATATGTCGGTGACACTTAGCAGTCATGCCGCATTGCCACGAATACAAAAGTTTTGTTCAATTAACTAAAAAATGTGTGTTTAATGCAGTGCTCGTCTTTCTGCAGACCGGCGACACGCATTTTTGGTCATAAAACCATTTGAATGCTAAACGACGATATATCGTTGTTCGCGAAAACGGCGATAAATACCGATCATTATATTAGGGGGAACGGAATAAAAAATCCATTGGCTTCGATCCATTCATTTTATTATTAAAAATAAAATAAATGGATTTCTTTCCGGTATACCTAATATAAAAAAAACTCGCATTATAAAAAATATCGTCTCTAATTTGTTGTGTTGTCATCGATGGAGTTTAACCATTCCAGTATTCTCCACTTACGACTAATCACGGCAATCGTATAATAGAACTATAGTTATATGCATGCATCTTATTCAAATACTATGCAATTTCATGATTATTGTTAATTTATTAATATACGACATGGGTGGACAACTTACGGTGCATGAGCCCAATGCATTGGAAGGCGATTGCGTGAAAAACATTAGGATCAGACATGTAAAAGTGAAATCAGTGTACGTACTGACGGAGCGCCAACTGATATAAACTACTGCACTAAATATATATATACTAAAAGACAGTGTGTGATTTTTTTAAACTATGCAGTATATATAAGAAAAGTATAAGATCTAATATTATATTGTAGTAAACTCATCAGTGTGCGTACTGACGGAGCGTCGTCATTTTTTTTTAAATCTTTTTGTGCTAAAATATCACTGCGTTATTATACACCAGGAGGCACTGTGTGGAAAAACGGTTCAGTTTTTCAATTTTTATTCTTAGAATAAAATAATCATCAATATCTTGACATGAAATGTTTATCTGAGCCGCATGACGTATGTGTTAAAATGATTAATTTCGTGGCCAGTGTGCAGAGCTTTAATTGGAGCCCCTATACTCTCTCTCAACAATAAAAAAATATTTTATGAAGAGAATTACGATATTTTTATCGAAAGTTGTTCGATTTTAAGAGATTCTAATAAATTGATATGTAATATTTTTCAATTTTTTCTCTCTTGGCGTCTCTCGTTGCACCTAATCTTCCGGTGCCTGTGTGCGCCGCACAATCTGGCCATATGGACGCGCCTTTGCTTAATATCTACGTGTTTTTCGGGTACCGTGTCCGTTTTAATCGATTAACATGTCATTGATTTTCTCCATATATGTCCAGTTGCGGATATTGCGGAGTTATCTTTTACATTCCCTCAATGATTGTCTGCTGGAGACGATATTTTGGTCCACGAACCACTTCTGAACGCATGGTATGTAAACTGGCCATCGCTGATTTATATAGGATCACTCATTGCAAAATGTTGTGAATCGCTTGCCGTAAGCGATCTTTATTCCGTAATTGGTCTGTCTGAAAAACGATTAATTATTCATGTGGCGTTCTCCTCCGTTCCCGGCGCTCCAGCACCGTTTCCCCGGTCACCGGGGACATCAGCCAGGCCGAAGGTCGATCAGACTTTCCATATTGTATAATCGTCGTGTGGACAGGCCGAAGAAGCACAATGGCCGGTGTCGGCCATGTTGTCTATTTCAAACAGGCCGACACATAATGGCGCCCTTTACGTGTTCGGATATCGGCCGAGTTTCCATCTTGATAACGCACCGCTGCTTGCCAAACCGTGGCGCCGAAGCGTCTCCCCGCCCCTCCCCTCGCTCGCTTCTGAAACTGTGCAACGAAAGCCGACAAAAATTTATATTTACAACAATGAATGTTGTGTGTCTCTCGGTTATTGTCGACGTGTGGACTCGGAGTCGGTTTTAAATTGTAATCCGGCGACATGAACCATTGCCAACTACATGTTGCTCGGTGTAATGTTGGCGATAAGTCCCCTGTAAAACTTTGGCTCTGCGCTTAAATGCAGGAAGCGCTGAAAATATGACCGCATTTGAGAATATAATTATAATTTATATCGGCCATATATCAGAAAATTTGCCAAAAATAAGTATATACAGTATTTCCCTAACACAAATATTTACGAGCTTTTTTAAGACAGATTTTTTTGTTTGTTCTTAAAAAAAGCTATTATTCTTATTCGATTAAACACAGCAATTTTGATCTCAAAAAATAATAATAATCCAGAGATGCGTTTATTATTAGATTTGCAATGTACAGTAATTGAAATGTTTTTTTCGCAATTCAAGCACGCCGACTTCTATGTCAGATTTTTATTTACGATTTTATCAATAAAAAAAATAATCAAGTACTTGATATCATAAATAAGGAGTCCTTTCATAGATTAAACTCATATTATATTAAATTTAAAATAAAATATACACCAATAATACCGCCAATATAAGCAGTAGCGCGTTGACAGTTTCCGGCGCCTGTGTGCAGAATCAGCGCCTTTATTCGTTCTTGGCGTTTGTAGTTATCCGGCGCCTATGTGCGCCGCACAATCTGGCCTCCCGATTGTCTGAAACTCCCGATTGTCCAAACTAATATCGGAGCAAAAGCTATATATTAACATGGTAATTTTTTTGAACTTAATTTTCCTACTGTATCTTTCTATTCGAATCCCTGTTGGTCAATGTACTCCAGTGTCAACAGAGGTCAGTACTCATTCATTTGAATCAACACTCTCTTGGAAATACCATCCGCATTACTCATACGATGAAAATCTTCAATGTTTTCAATGAGCCCTTAAAAAATCGAGGTTTTATTCAAAAAATAACATTTGATCTATGGAAAAAACTGTCATATGTTTTCAATATCTTTTTATTTGGATAAGAATGAGCATTATCTAATAATAGCCCAACTTTTTGTGGCAATCGATTATTTTTCAATAAATCTCTCATTACTGAAACCCATTTAGTTAAGAGTCAATCTTCTATATATATAAAATATATAGTGTCCGGCGACTGTGTGCAGAACTTTAATTGAAGAATAAAAAAATAATTAGTAAATTTTCGGCGCACCTACTGTTCGGGCGCCTGTGTGCGCCGCACAATCTGGCCATATGGACGGCGCGCCTCTGTGCAGAAAACTCTATATATTTATTTAAAAAATCTGTGATTTTGTTTTGCTTACGATCTGAATCTTAGTTAATCAGTTCGAATTTTCTTATTGTATCTTTATATTCGAACCCCTGTTGGTCAATGTACTTCAAGTGTCAACAGAGGTCAGTACCGTGTTGTGACTAATTCATTTGAATCAACACTCTCTTGGAAATACCATCCGCATCACTCATCGATGAAAATCTTCAATGTTTTCAATGAGGTTTTATTCAATTATTTACTGCTAAAATTTGAGAACAGAAGACCCATTTAGCTGAGAGTCAATCTTCTATATATCTTAAATATATAGTGTCCGGCGACTGTGTGCAGAACTTTAATTGAAGAATAAAAAAATAATTAGTAAATTTTCGGCGCACCTACTGTTCGGGCGCCTGTGTGCGCCGCACAATCTGGCCATATGGACTGCGCAACGTCGTCCTTTTGTGCTTTTTTCATCGTCGGGGATGGAATAAAGTAGCATCAGTCTCCATTATTGTCATGATACATAATTTGCAACAAAATAATGCGAGAGTTGGACTTAAAAATGTAACCATATGTTCCGAGTCGTATATATTTGTAGGAGGCTTCGTCAAAAATTAGCAAAAAAATCCAGCGACGTCTCTGCATATAAATTGGCCGTTGCCATTACAATTTAACCACAATGGCAACTCGACTGATAATTTTCCATCATTTCCCCATTGTCCGTGATCCGCGGGGCGTGTCGGTCGGCAATGGCCGCTGGACTGGGCGTGTTTGGGCCACGGCCACGTGTCCACAATCGCGTGGACTCCACGTACTACAATGACAATTTTACGACATGTTATGACCCGTGTTTTATGAATTTCTAACAGCGCCTATCTACGCTTCCGATCGCCGCAGCCAGGGGGAAATGACTCAGATATGGCATGTGCTTTATTCCACATTTTTTGTTGCTGTTCAACGCTCAATTTCTTAGGGCGATTCTCCATATTGTATCGATCGGCTCGTATGCGGACCACAGGTTCATTATCACTATCAAAACAAACACACACTCACCTTTATGACGGCGTATAACGGCAATAAAACCATGAATGAATCGGCTATGTAAATTAAAGCCGCATTAACCGATTAAGGCCCCAAGATATATGGCCGAACCGTCTAGAAAATGATTCTGGAACACACACACAGTCTAATCCAATGTTTAAAAAATGGCCCGCGCATACAAAACTGCTGAAATATGGATTTATGGCATTTAAATTATTAACATTAATGGCCGCACGGAACATGGCAGCGTTTAACCGGTCGAGTTTTCATTATCGGAATTACCCGTGTACCTCGTAACTCGTTCCAATTGCCCGTGACTATTTAATTATCGACTGTCCCGGAATATACCAGATGGAATATTAATGGACTCAATTAAAGACGTGTATCGGACTCCCGGACGACTGATGCGATTGTGTTCGGATATTCGAACAGCACGAATACTCTATAGTATTATTATTATTTATACCATATCGTACGCAATGATTTTTATATCCATTTCCACACACACATTACATAAATAATTTAATAACAATGAATAAAAAAAAATATATTTATTTTGAAAGTGGTATAAGTCAATTGTTCCATTTCATGATAAAAATAAAAGCAACTTGTTTAGCTATGTAAAAATAATATTTTTATCAAATGTTAGGTAAAGCGGAAAGTAATGTCATATTTATGGAGACGAAATATTTTCTGTTGTTTGTCAATGTTCTTTCTCAATACCTAAAATTCTGTCATTTTTTAAATAAAATAAAATCAACAGTTCAACATTTCTATTTTTTTTTATCGACTAAATCTAACTCCCTTATTTTGTAATAGTATTTTTTGGTGCTTGTCATTATCATTCTGGAGAATAAATCTTTGATTGTTTCCTAAAACTAATGTTTTTTTAAGCAGTACCTCCTTTGCTCTTACTGATTGGATATAATACAACCTCTACTGTAACAGTCTAGTCAGCTTTTAGTAATTCATAGTGAATCATTCCTAAATCATCACACTAAAAACAAAGTGAGTATTTTTCAGTCAATAATGGTACTAGATTCAATGAAAGGATTATCGTAGAGGACATTTTTAGTAACAATCCTTTCAAGAAATGGATCGGATCACATCTGGACAGTAAAAAGGAAGTTACCAGCCACACAAAATTATCCTAGAATATTTTAAGCACAATTCAATTCTACTGTAACAGTCTGACCAGGGTTTAATAATTCATAGTGAAATATTTCCCAAACATCCCTTCAAATACAAAAGGAGTATTCTTTACAGTCAATGACGACTCAAGGGTAGACACAGGTAAGTGGTTCGCACTTCTCAGTCTCAGTAAACATCCTCATAAGAAACAGATCGGTTTCATATCAGGACAGTAAAATAAACAGATGGTCGGTCAATTTATCAATTATCTTTCAGTGTTGTTTATGGATAACTGAGTTTCTGTAATAATTCCTTGATTATTTTATATATATCCCCTGATTTTGTTTAGTCCTTTCACACACAATTTCTAAACTATTGAAAGCTATCTATAGCACAGTCGACGATTAAAGATGTCTCCATAAATATTGCAGATGATCTAGGGAGCTTCGTTTCATTATAATCCTTTATCAAATAAATACAGAAAATGAGATTATTCTCTGGTTTTGCATTTTTTACACGTTATTTTCTAGAACGTATCCACCGTGTTGAATCAGAATCAGTTGTATAGAAAAATTCGTTTCGATTTACTAATGTCACTTATGCTAATAGCTCTTGCAAAGAACTGGCTTTGACAGCCCGAGGCTCAAGCACAGACAGATGATTAGAAAGACATAGTTTTGATCATGTCCAAGATCGAATAATTATGATTGCTTAAATTGAAAAATTATAACGTGTAATTATTCACATTATGTAAATGAGTTCATCGAACGACTCTATCGCGCGTCGACCGTGACTTATACCACTTTCAAAACGAACGTCGTATACGTGCGTCTGAATCATTTGACGCTTCGGCACATACCCCACCCCGCCTCCCCCTCCCCACCACGCCGCCGACAATGAGACTCATGACGGAATAAAAAATGGAAATAAACGCAGACGTTAGCTGGCACGGCGCGCGCGATCCAGCGTCTTCCCCCTCGTTACCCGGGAATGACAAATGAGACGAAGTGCGGAAATATTTTAAGGTTTGTTTTGGGTGGCTGTCAGTCTGCCAGGTCGGAGTCATCACTCCTGTTCCAACAGAGACCCGACACTCTCCTCCCGGACTACCATTACTAAAATAGTGGGTGTTCGCATCGACGGGTGACACACTCGTATATCACTCGCATGTAGACAAATGTAAACATTCCCTCTAATAAGTCCGCGACGGAGAGAGAGACGACACGCGTCCCCGTGTAACTTGAAATCTCACTATGGCGCACCGTGTAAAACGCCGCGAGTCGCTTTATGCCCTCGCGCACGAAACGAAATACGGCATCACTTATGCGACGTCTATATATATCCGCAGATTTATTTCGGATAGCAGGAAAAGATGTTTGTGAAGAAATTAAGAGATACTCCTAATAAAACTCAGAGACAGTAGTTATTACTCTTCGGTACGGAAAGACGGATTTTGTGATTTTACGCGTCAAATGTGACGCTTAAACTTTGTCTTCGACCAGGCGTCGTCAATCCCAAATCAACATTGCAAATAATCATAATGAAATAATACCGTCTCTTATTATTATCATTATTATTTGATGTTGTAACAGTCATGTAAATCGACGCTATAAAAAAATACAGTAATAATAATGATAATAATGATGCAATTGATTTTGAATGCGGAGTAATAATAACAATAATGATATGATATGCTTTTTTGTTTGATTGTTATTTACTTATTTGTATCGATTGACGGATTTAACCGGATTATAACGAATGCGATTAGGCGCGATTCGATTTTCGGTCCGAAAATCGACGTGCGTTTAGCCCGAGTCCGGTTTCGACCGGTTTTTATTTTCGCCGTTTTTGCGCATTGTCCGCGTTATTTTTATAGTCTCCGCCGATTCCCATGTCTAAATAAGGGTTTTCGTAAACCGGTCGGGAGGTTGGGCGCCGCTGCTAGCGGCGTCGCAGTGTCCGTGGGCCGCGATCCATCCATCTGAACGCAATTAGCTGTGGAATGAGAGTTGCCATACAAAAATGAAAATATATATCAACGCAATTAGTTGAACGGTTTCGTTACGGGCGCCTTTAAAAATAATCCGTGGCGAGGGGGAGCCCCAACTCAAAAACATCTGTTGATTTATGTCAAACGGATTGCCGCCGCAATCAACACCTAATTATCCGGTTATGATATGGTGGTGCGCAAGCCAACCAAACGGTGGCCAATTAAATCCGATTCAATTAGCCGTAAATTATATCCCGGCGTATCCCGGGACGCCCGTAAATCAATCGATGGACGCCGGCGGAGGGCCGCGTAGCCGGACAACGGCCATGGATCCTTTTGCGATCTCGTGGATCATTCCGAATCATATTTCGAATATGTGCATCATTATCGAATAATAGGATAGGATAATTAATAATAATACAAATAAAGGCAATACTTATTTTTAATAGTCTACTTACATATAAGTACAGCCCGTAAAAGTAGCTTCAGGTGTTTAAGTGTCGATGTCATCACTTATCATAATAAAAACAAATCAATAGTTTTTGTCTAAATCTAATGATCTTGACGTCGTGAGATTAATGAGTGTTGAAGATCAATTGCTTTACAAAATTACAAAAATTCTCTTCACCATCTGCACCACTTTGGAATATTCATATCCTCTTCTATTGAAAGGGATAATTTCAGTTTCACTATATTCGCTTTCATGACTATTTACAAAATATTATCATTATTTTAACACATATTAATTTAGCTTTGCTGATAAAAAACAAAAAAGTTTTTGGTTTTTCTCGGATAATTATTTTAATATTATTCCTCCATGTCCAAACTGTTTGTGTTTGTCTAAAAAAGTCTAGAGAATAAATATTTTGAATAATCTTTGTCTCAGTCTGCGGTTTATTACTCTGTTAGTTTAAAAATCCAAAATATCCATCAAATTATGGAGTATTTTATGAGTAACTATTTTTATTCTTGGAATAATTTAAACAAAAATTGACTTGTAATGCTTGGGGTATCTAAGATACCCCATCCGGACGACATGTTTGTTATTGAGCCGCCGTGACTGATGGTTTGATCTCAGCCAAAATCGCAAAACCTTAATTATTATTGTTGTTGCTTTTTAGTTGATTGCTTAATTAATTTTATGAATCGTGTCTGAAATTTTGATGTTGATTGTTTAATTCATTTGATCCATATGTAATTTATTGCTTTTTTGTGATTTTTATTAAATAATAATATGCGTCACAGAGTTATTGAAATTTAATATTTTTATCACTGGGTTCTATGTCGAGTTTAATTCGACCGATAAAAAATCGGTGTCGAGTCAGACTCGACATAAGACCGCACAGAGTTAATTAAATAAAAAAAATAATCGGATATTACCGCTCCTTAAATCTCTTAACAAAACCTAATTGATCTGGTGGATTTTTTTTAAGGACCGCAAAGAGTTAAATCGGCGTGATAACTTATTCCGTCTTTGGGCCATGACTCCTGGCCTCCATAGCTGTCTACCCAGTGGCAGATGGTGACTTTTTGAGGAGCCCGATGTAAATTACATTTCAGAGGCTCCATTTAATAAAGAAACAAGAAATTTGTCTAGTCTTACAATTGAAGCTGAAACTGAAGCTCATAAAAAATGAAACAAAAAATTTAAGTCTATAAAATATTGAGATGGGTCTTGGGGCCCCATTAGGGTCCCCAATGCGTCTGATGTTCCAGCATCAGACGCATCCCTATAAATCCGCCACTGTGCCTACCAAACTCTCTTGGGCCAGGAAGCATGGCCTTCATAGTGGAAAGGGTTAAAATCGAATAACTCCATCTCAGCAATTAACTGATTTGTTATTATTATTGCCATATTATTATAATCATCATCATCATCATTTGCCAGCCACAAGGTTCTCACTCGCTGAGGGTATGGGCCTTACCGAACTCTCACAAGGTAGTTGAGGCCAAAGAAACCTGAGTCTCACACGTGTCGTGAGGGCTCCCCTTTCGTGACCATACCGCGGGGACCCGACCGTCTTGGTATACGGTTTTTTGTAAAGAGTTTCCCTCTCTTGGCCATTCCTGGCATCGGACGTATATCTTCTATCAAGTTGGTATCGGATTTTACCCTCTCGACTGTGTCCAGGGAAGTAGGAGGGGGTTTGTCTCGGTTTTCGTTTGTTCTCTTCTCTAAGGCGTTATCTGCTTATATCCAGTCATAAATCATATTATATTAAAATATATGGTATAAATAAAAATCGTGCATAAAAAATGCCGCGTAAAAATGACTTATCATCACTATATTAACGCGTTTCTCATGAAATGATTTAAAAATATTAAAAAAATAATATTTAAGTTTAATCATGTTCGCTCCCTGTCATCCGAGTCCATCACCGACAAAGAATAAAAATACAAATTTGTGCTAAAAACAGTAACACCATTGCATTCTTTACGCGCTTCGAAGCACCTATTCCGCCAAGATAATAGCATTCCTTGTTTTCGTGGTGAAAAAAAAAATATAAAAAAGCGAACCACACGTTCGATATTTTTCCTCAGATTGTTTCCTCGCCCATTCAGAAATAGTCCGAGTGACTTTTTTTTGGACTTTTCGGTTTCGGAACCATCCGAATTTTTTCACACGCTCGGCACTAATAAATACTAGGCAATCTATTCACGGGGACGTGGATGTCGCAGGAATCCCATTTTAGCACCGCATCCGGCCCGTTGAATAATAAAATAAAAAAAAAACTAGTGAAACACTTGAAAATAGGAGTAAAAATCAAAACAAGCTCTCGGGCACCTCTTGTCCTTTATCTTTTTGGTCGGAGATAAACTAAAGTGGTAGCCAGGGATGTTGAATCCGCCGAGGACGGAAAATATACGCGTAAAAAATCGCTTAAAAATAAATCAATCGAATCACAGTCCCTGGCGAGAATTTCTGAAATGTTCAGAATTAGGGTAAACTAGTTAAGTATACCCCAAACAAAACAAAAATAAACCATCCACCGCCCCACTGGTATATAAGGATTTTTTTCCGCCACTCAAAAAAGCATTTGCATATTGCAACGTGTGGGACGAAGAACAAAAGATACATATGCGATGATGGAAGCGACTAGCAAAAAAAATTTGGCTAGTTATAAAACCGATGATATTTCTCTTGTCATACGTTTCTTGTGTTGTTTGGTGACAGGACAGAGATTGACAGTCATTTGACGGGCATTGAGAGAAATGCATTCGACCGAAAGTGACAGTTTACCCACGGCTCTAACAATGGACATATTTTTGAAAATTACATCCGAAGTATATTGACATTTTTGACAATATATGATGATTGAACGTTGCTTATTTGCAACAGAAAAAAATAATAACTGAATAATATATCATTTAAGGGATGGGATTTTATTGATCATTTTTGTAGCAATACTTTTTCTTCACCCTTAAACGGTGAAATATATTTGATTGTTTCTGCTTCTTGTTATTTATGAAACTCCTGTGGCTATTAGAGTGAGTTTACTTACGAGCTGATCCACCATTTACTCTATATATCCTCACTATCGTTCTTCAAATCCATGGATTCATCAATAACAACTTTCTTAGTCTTATTTCAATGAATCTGACCATTTCTTCTAGACATGACTGAAGATTCCTCCCAAGCACCCTTAGGCCTACAGAATCTAATCATCATTTCCATATTTACTAGCTTTACAATATTCGTTATAATTCTGGTTCTATAGATCGTCCACTTTTCTATCTGGTTTTTTCAAAAAAAAAAACCTACCAACTCCAAGCTATTTACAGTGTCTTCTTTTTCTTGTTTGGGGACCCTTACGTCTGAGGATCGTGACCATTATTGTTCCGAATCTTCTTGATTTTGACTATCCAGGATCCTCTGCATTCCGCATCTCGCATCATTTCATTTAGCGAGATCCTTTTCAGACATCTAGACCATTTTTATAGTTTCTCATTTCAAATTTGAAAATTAAGAGTACTGGTAACATCATCACTATCAGGACTCTTAAACTCATTGATTTATTTTTATTTATAATTTCGATAAGACAGTTATTTCTAGGACTTTCTCTTGATTTCTCTTGATAAAAATCACCCGAACGTCATAAAAACTGGGCAAGAAATATCAGACGTAGTGGATCTAAATCTCGAAGGTTCAGGTAAGAATCTTCATCATCATAGGTGCAACAGCCCTATTGTAGAGCCCTGGCCTCACCCAACAACCTTCTCTATTTTATTCGGTCTGCCGCTATGTCACTTCATCTTCTGGTAAGTTTCAATTATGCAGCGTCTCTCTGTACACAGTCCAACTACCTCAGCCTTGGTCTTCATTTCCTCCGGGGAGAGGAAGGCTTGTTAACCATAATCCTTTTCGGCGGGTGACTGTCACGTGACTGGAGTCTGGCCACTCTGACGACAGCTGTGACCGTTGTATCCTTGTCGGTACATCTCCTCGTTGCTTCGGCTCCAAATATTCGTCTCGCGATTCTTCCTTCGGATCGTAACCCTTCAGATATTCAACGTGTTACACATTAGTGGGTTTCGATTAACACGGTTCGCGTTTATGCGCACGAATAGAGCGGTGTTCCACTCAATTTCGATCTCTTTTATTTTGTTATTGTGCTCTCCGAATAGAGGGCATAATTAAGCGTGTCAACTTTTATATCGGGCGGTGCCAACCCACCCACCCCCAGTCGACACCCGGTTCGCCCCCGGGGCGGGCACTCAACCTGTGGAGGGTTGGCTGGTTACAAATGCGGCCCATACTTCAGGGGCCCCTTCAGCCCTACCCTCCTGCGCCCCTCCGCCCCGCCCTGCGCTCCGCACCTCCCCCGGCCCCCGGAGGAGGCTTATTCAGTGTCCTGAAAAGAGCCACAATGGTGCGATTCAATGGGAATTACAGCGGTGGCGAAACGTTTACAAGACACATACACAATCGGGCGACACTGGATTTTATGCAACCTGCCCTTAAGTACTACATTCCCGCATCACCCCCGGGGGCTGATACAACTTTGCCATCTTGTCCCATTAAGGGACCGGCAACGAAAACACGTCTCAGTTGTTCAAACCGAAGCGGAAAGAGGAACAGAAAATAAAGAAGTTTAACCGCGATTTTTACCCGTAAATAAAGAGGGAGCGGGGAGGGATGCGGGATGGGAGCGCAGGGGGGGGAGGAGTGCGAGATAAACGGAGTGATTTACGCAGCTTTTGTTGCGAAACGTAAGTGCGCATACGTTAAGCGAAAATGTGTGCGTGTGCTAAAGATCCAACGTCCATTCGATGACGTCATCGTGCTCAAAGCGACTGTGGCGCTCGTGAGTAGACGACATAGCGCTCATCTACAATAAAAAACATTTTATGAAAGTTAAATGAATTAATATTTAATAATATTGCGCTTGTGTGCGCCGCACAATCTGGCCATATGGGCCAGATCGTCTCCTCACTTCATGAAACAAATTTTCCAGCGTCATGAGACCATATTCATACCAAGGATCCTTTGATTTCTTATTAAATAATTAATATCCTCATTTAGAGGGCAGTGTGTAACTGATGACTCCGCGTATACAAAGGGGATAGTTTGTAATGTCGCCCCTGAGAATTAAAACTAGAGCATTAGCAAAATGTCACAATTAAATAAGGAAATATTATCATATTTATTATTTCTAGACATTTTGGGTGGGGGGCAGTAAGGGGACGGATACGTTCATTTTGATTATACATCACGCGGATCCCGGCGGGAATTTTCCAAAATTTTATACGTATAAAATTCCTTGGAATTTCTAGGTGTGTGGGTGTGTGTATGTGTGTTTGCCAGAGGACAAATTGAAACTTTACGTGTTCGCCGATGTCGCACGTAATGTTTATTGCCGCTCCCAAAGGGTTAACATTAGCATTTGTGAATAATACAGGAGGGGAGCTTCGGCGGAGCCCCCGCGCCCGTTTTCATTTCGGAATGAAATGCATGGGATCTTGTGTCGCGGGAGGAAGATGGCGGAAAGACAAAATGGCGGTTCGGGACTTATCGATTGGCGGGAAAACGGTCGTCTCATACGACGCCCGCAGGGCCTGCGCCCTCGACGCCCCCGTCTCCGAATGCAGCGGCATCGATGTCGCCCGCCGATCGATGATGACGACGACGATAAAAAGATTGGCCGCCGCTGCTGTGTTTAAACTCGAATAATATTCACGTATAACGAGCGCAATTTTCCATACAATTGAAAGAAAAGGGCGCCCCGAATATATCACGGGGACAGATTGAGAAATGCCCCGAGCCACAGACGGGTTACCACCTCCCCCTCGACCAATCCCCCCCTCTAACCTCCCCCCCCAGTCTCGGCTTATATTTCGCGTTCGACGTTATTTTATCGGTCTCCCATGACCAGCTTTCTCTTGTTAACTTTTTTACAGGAGAAAAGGGAAAAGCCGTTTGACTGACGACGAGGCACCATAGGGCGACACGTGATAAATCGACACAAATAAATACATATTAAATATTTTAAAGTGGTCTAAAACTCCACATTTATTCGAAATCTCAATAATGGCGTACGACATCCTCACAATTTATCAAACATATTTTTTTTAAAGTGAAATAAATAATAACTCGCGTGAATTTTCTTTTATACCATATGAAAATTTTGTCATTAACACGTTGCGGTCCGGGGGACTCGAAAACGCGTCCTCGCGGCCCATCGTAGAATTACGGGGGACGCGTTTTCGAGTCCTCGTTGGCGCAGATGTTAAACCAAAATCATTTATATTTCATTGATACGCAAACCACACTTTGAAAAGTTTTGAACTATTATTTGTTTAACATAGACATAACCTTTCTGACCACAACAAAAAAATAATTATTGACGTACTTAAATGGTATCAGAGTTTTCATTTAACTGAAGTACTTAAGTTTTGCTATTTTTTTCGCGAAATCGCCTGGTCCAACGCAAAACTCGGCGCGGAACCCAGCGGACCGGAATGTGTTAAAGAAAATGCGGAATTATAGTTCTTGATTTATTTGATAAGCGAGTAAAAATTTCAGCAATATCACCACAAAAAAACATTTCAGTAAATCTAATTTAGATTGATCCATATCCTACGGCGGCTAGAAAACAACCGCGTTATCCGAAGGGGGTCTCTCAAAGACCCCAAGCATTTCAAATCAAGATATTGATGAATTTTTCATCGATACCATGACATTTATTTTAAAAATAAAAATAGTTAATTATGATATGCTTTATAATTTGGTTAATTAGTACTCGCACGTACCGGATGTGAACGAAAAAAAACATCGCGTCCGTGACAACAGAAGCGAATATTGTTGTTTTTAATTTTTATCAGCAATTACAAACAATAAAGAACAATGATTATTTATAATATTCGTGCTTTGGACATTTTTAGATAAATACAAAATAAAATTGTCATGAAAAATCAAAACAGGGGTCGTCAATAGGCACGATTGAAATATAAATATAAAAAGGCAATTGTCGATTGTTTTCTTCAATATTATTATTAACACTCAATCGGCCGGAAGCCGAATTATATGCTTTTCCATGCGTAATCTTTATTAGCCACACATTTGTTTATTCAAATACATACGTTTACCCAATTTATGGTAATTATATTTTCTTTTACATTAAAGATCTTTGTATTTAAATAATTTAATTGCGTGGATTTTCTTTTGTACGGCGTCGACCGACGCCACTGGCGTCGATTCCCCCGTCTCTCCCCTCCCCGGGCGCCTCCGCTGTTCCGTATCAGTTCCACCTACTCCGTGTTGATCTTATCCTAATCCAATCACAGTTTTTGTTTGATTTTATAAGCTTTACTTCAAAGTTACTCTTCCTCTTCGTTCGCCGATCTGTACTAGTTTCGTGTAACACGCTCCTCGGAGAGTTCTCCGGCGATGTAAAATCAATGTAACCGCTATTCGCACCAGTTTGAAAATTTGTTTTATTTCTTTCTACCCGCGTTTCTTTTCGTTCGAGAAACTGAATATATTTATAGATCCGTGGATCCTATTCGAAGCCGGGTTTTATTTTATTTTTTCATCGCTCGGCCAAATATTTGCAGTTCCCAGCGTGCACGGTACGGAACGTGATGGTTCTAATTCTTGGGTTCGAGTATATAATAATTCTTGTTTGCCGAGTGGCTCACGACGTAAATTATTAGTATTCTATTTGCCGTATGCAAAATCACATCCGCACTCTGCAGCGTCCGTGTTCTGCAAAATCGTAAAAAATGGCGTCCAAAATCTCGATGCATATATCTGGCGTTCGTCGCTGACATTTTCCCAACTAGATCCGGTATCAATAATAAGAATATGGGCGCATTAAGCCGAGTTTCCACGGCCATGTCGGTTCTTTTCCGCGGCGATGGGATCAGTCACGACGCGCCGCGGAAACATCGCCGCAACGTTCCCATACGATTATCGCCGGGTCTTTTTTTTTCAAAAACCAAAAACCTCGCCAAGAAGAGCTCAATTAACAATGGCAACGTTGGCGAAACGTGCCAACGGTGTCGCTATGCGAACACGCCTTGGTAATTTGCACAGTGGTGCATAGTGCATCCGACATCGATCGCCGTATTTATTGGGCGTCGCGAAAATTTATAATCTCGCCTTAAGGAAAAGGGTCAACGGCAACAGATTAATTATTAAATTGATTGCAATTAACTGGCGCCATAACACGTAGATAACGACAAACATAATATGAATGTGAAGTCATCCGTTGTTTATTTAATTAGATAATACTCGTATGAGCAACCTTCCGGGAAATTCTATATGACGCCGAGTAGATGATGAATATTAAGCTAATAATACTCGTTCAACATAAAATAATTATATGAATTTAAATATAACGTCTCTAATTAATTACTTTATTTTAATATTAATTAAATATTTCAAAAAAATATTTTATATATTTAATTTAAAAAAAGATCAGTTCAAATCCTATAGATGCTTCTTATTCATTTTCCAAATGAATATCTCTTATAATAAATTTGTAAAAAAAATATAAAGAGAGTAACTCATAGATTTGCCTAAAAGAACGAAATTTTAATACTGTTTTCTAGAATTTTTTCACTTTTTTCGATTTAAAGACAAGTATGTCTGGGTCTCCTATAACACGATAGATAGAATCCTAGATTACGTGTTACATGAGACCCAGAGCCAGTACAAAGATTAGGTTAGATCATAAATAAATACTAAAAACAATACAGTCAACCCTTCTATAGCGCCAAGGACATTGACCTTTTTTTGCTCGGTAATGATGTGATTTGATCTTAAAAATATGGGTACTTATTTGTAAAAAAACCTGCTATTTAGTGAGGACGCTATTAGATTGACTGTATATCTAAGTACAAGTAACCCTATTCTGCTATAACACGGTTTTATAGATTCTTAAACAATGACGTGCTATATAAGACCCAGAGTCATTATTAAAAAGGAGGTTAGGTTAAGTAAAATTTCTAGAAAGTGTGTATTATATGAAACTCAGAGCCAATACAAAAAGGGAGGTTAGATTAAGTTAGATTCCTTGACAATGCTGTGTCATATGAAACAGAACTAATACAAAAAGGGAGGTTAGATTAAGTTAGATTCCTTGACAATGCTGTGTCATATGAAACAGAACTAATACAAAAAGGGAGGTTAGGTTAAGTAAGATTCCTAGAAAGTGTGTATTATATGAAACTCAGCCAATACAAAAACGGAGGTTAGATTTACCCTTTCAGACCCAGTGTACATTGCAATGTACAATAATTTGAACGTTGGTTTTAAAGGTTATTTTTCCTTTTATTATCACTAGGACCTTTTGAACATAGTGGTGTATTTTATCCAAAAATGAAAAGTCAGGTCTGAAAGGGTTAAGTTAGATTTCTAGAAAATGTTGTGTTATATGAGACAGAACTAATACAAAAAGGGAGGTTAGGCTAAGTAAGATTCCTAGAAAATGTTGTGTTATATGAGACTCAGCGTCAATACAAAAAGGGAGGTTAGATTAAGTTAGATTTCTAGAATATGTTGTGTTATATGAGACCCAACGCCAATACAAAATGTAAGGCTAGATTAGGTTAAGTTAGGCTGGTTAAATTAAAGTCATGCATGTGTCGAATAATACAATATATAATTATTTTCAATTTATTAACCCTCAATTTAATCATTTTCTTCCTCTGTTTGATACAATTGAATCTAAACGTTTTTCCAGTTGAATCATTTTCGTCTTCTTTAAAAATACCCCTTTCAGCGGATGATTCTACAATCGAGAAAAATTGATACATTTTTCTCTGAATCTCTTTATATGCTATAATATCTGCAATTATTTTTTATGTATTGTGTGTGGGTTATTAATGGGGTTTTAAATATTAAATCATTATTTTGCCCTGTTCTCAGGTACGGAGCGGCAGGGTACGATTTGGCGGCGAGGCGCAAGAACGCCACCAGGGAATCCACGGCCACGCTCAAGGCATGGCTGAACGAGCACAAGAAGAACCCTTACCCCACCAAGGGCGAGAAGATCATGTTGGCCA
>JAGXCT010036141.1:41543-57521 GCA_022495035.1 Philopotamus ludificatus | reverse complement strand
GTCCGGGGCGCGCATAACACACGCTAGCCGACAAAATCAATTACGCCCGTTCCCAGCAACTATCCAGCAAATGTTGAAGTTCAAGTAATTTAATTATCGGCTCAAAATCTTGATTAATAAAAAAGTTATGATTTTTTTGTAAAAGACGACGTTTTACCAAATTTCGGCGAATGCGCCCAGCCCCAGCGCAAGTTTGACTACGATTCGCCCCGTAGGCAATGTGTTAATATACTAAAATTTATTCATCAGTCTTGTAAGACTAACCATTTTTTTCATAACTGGTACGAAATCGCTTTCATCATCATTAGAAGAATCGGTCAGTTCAATTACACAATTAGCGGAAATATCCATATTAACTTGGGTTAAAAAAAACCCTTAGTATTTCTTCATATTTTTTGGAATTTGAGATCATGTTCCATTTTGGAACAATTTTGAATACAATTCTTTTCAATTTATCGTCCAGCTGGAGAGCTTCATGTAATTTTTTTTCAGTAAACAATTTTTTACAATATCATTTTTATCCTCTTTTCAATGATTTTAACAAATTTATAATTTCAGAAAATTACCAGATGTTACGACAATATTTTTAGCAACCACTTCTGGTAAAATCTGGCTCCGAAAAGCGTTGATGTCGCAGAGAATTTCGCAGCAAAACTCGGATCTAATATTAATATATTGTAAAGATGATTTATTTAAAACTTTCAATAATTATAGTATTCTTCTTCGAGTGCCTTTTCCATTTTTGGACATAGGCAATCTACGTTTTTTCTCTATTTAATTGTCAGTTTTTGACGAGCTCGAACAATTCTGGAACTCAGATTCCACGGAATCCTGACACTTTTCTCTCCATGATGGTCTCCAAAAGTCGATGGTTTGGTCCACGAATGATGTGTCCAAAGTACCCCATTTTACGTGTTTGGCGAAGACCAGAAGCTCTCGCTCCTCGTGAAGTCACATTTCAAACACTTCGTCCATGTTTCGCAGCCTTTTCTACCTCTTAGGATCTTTTTTCACCCCTGAATTGAGATTTCTGATGACTTTTGAATCCATTATCTCGTGATAAAATTTTCAAAAACCAATTAAGAATGTTTTGTTTTCTTTAATTTAAAGTGTAATATGGAATTTGGACATAAATTTCGGCTCTTTGTAGTTTTTTTATGGTTTATGTGTAGATTCCCCATAATAAAATATGCGAAGTATATTTACTACCTCACATGTCAATAGCGTCCATAATTTTCTGGCGCCTGTGTGCGCCGCACAATATGGCCATATGGACGGCACTCTATTCATCAAGATATCGCATGTTGATATTTAGAAAGAGACAATAGATGTTTAATTTCACTTAGAAGTCAATATTAAATTAAAATATATTGTTATCATCAGAGCTAAAAATTCTATCTGAGCTATGAGACTCTTTGCTCATTTTTAAGCCCAACGAATGAGGATTGAAATCGAAAATGGATGATGGGTTTCTTAATTGAAGAAGATTATATATTATTAGGTACAGAATTTATCTAAATAAGTAGAGAAATTTTGTAAATTAACCAAATACTAAATTAATAATAATGGCATAAAATATATTTTATATTTATCTAAATCACTTTCTTGTAGAGATTTCGTTATTAAATGATAATCCATTTTCTTTATTTCGTCGTGGGATTCTAGATAACATTATTTACGAAGAAAATGGTTCCCTAGGTTAATTGCAAGCTGTAGGCCTCTTAAAATTAGTGAAAAGTCCATCGTCGTAATAAATAAAAAAAATCGTTGCAATTTTTTCTTAGGTTTAAAGATTTTAATAAATTAATTTCAGCAAAGTCCAATTGTCGCAATTTTTTGTTGTCGTATTGACACACTTGTCCTTGACGTATCTTGGCATAGGTGGGTATATTTGATGCTTACTTTATTTTTAGATTAAGGATTTATGTGTTTTTGTAGTCATTTTTTTACTTGATAATTATACAGTTTTTTCACGTCAAATACACCCTTTTTCATATCAAATGCATCCTTTTTCAAATCAAATGCATCCTTTTACAAATCAAATTCACCCTTTTTCAAATCAAATACAACATTTTACAAATCAAATACAACTTTTTACAAATCAAAAGCACCTTTTTACAAATCAAATGCAACTTTTTAAAAATTAAATTAAACAATTAAATACGTTTTCCCTAATTACGTTTTTTTTTCAGTTCCTTCAAAAATGTAAAAAACGGGTTCCAAAGTATTGGGCCTCCTGCAACTTCTTTATATTTAAAAATAAGCCGAAAATACGTCATTCCGAAAATCACATTACAGATAATATAAAAAGTCTTGGAAATCTGCCTAGAATTTTGTTACATATTTTTTAAATGTTACTGTATTGGTTTGAGTAGAAAGAGTGCCATCGCTCGCATTTTACAATAAATCACCGAGTCCCGATGGGTCTGTAAATTTGGAAAATCACGGGCATAAAGCTTGTCCAGATCCGGATTGGATTACACGTGGTCCCAGGGCCGAAATCACAATTAGTGCCACCTAATTGAATACGGAGCATGTCAGCTCGTAAGTTTGTTGGTTTTATATCTGTGGCCCGGACCACGTAATTTATGGGCCGGGGTCCGTTTCGATTCCGATAGCCGCGGGGCCCTCGCGGTCCAATCCGTGGACCCGGGAGTCCTCCTCTTGTACCCTTAATTTCCACCAGGTATAACTTACGGACATTCCGGCCCGGAAAAAAATAATGGCGATATTTTATCCCAACTGTCATACGGGGACGGGGTGCAGGGGCAATCTATTTTAAAATATTAAGATGCCGAGGTCGTTAGGGTCCACAACAGTTGTAGCCGGTGAGTTATCGACAACCCTAGGGACCCCGGCGCTTTGTGGGTCGCCGGCCAAATAAAGGACCTCGGCGACAGATACCATCGCGACGCGTAATAACCGTACTAAATATTTATAATGGCCAATAACAATTATTTTTTTTCGCCGTCGACTCTACAATCATAGTAAATACCTAAATGAAATCACTAGAAAAAAAATACATAATTGGATCGCGATAAAATATACTTAAAAAAAATCTCAGAATAACAGGAAACTGTTTATATTTAAATGAATATATCACAACCATTTATATTTATTTAACATTGTTCCAACGTTCGTATTTCCTGTGTCTATAAAATTTAAACTTTAACCTTGCCCCAGAATATAAATAAAGCTTCTAAATTAGCATAGAATATATCCTTCTCATTTTCATATAAAATAATTCGACTTTAAATTGATCAATGATTTTTTTACACGATTTGTTTAGTGTAATAACAAGATTTGAGCACTCTTTCATAATTTATATCATTATTATTGAAATATATTAATTTTATAGAATTAATATTATTCTATTCCCCGATTTATAATTTTTTACATTTAACCCACAACCGCATCAATTTCCAGTCAAGATACTCGGCACATCGTATTGGATGCGAGCGAGAAATAACATCGCGCGCGTGGCAACAGAAGCGTATATGGTCGTTTTATTTTTTTTCTCAATTGCAGATAATAAAGGACATTGATTATTTATAATATTTATTCTTTAGAATTTTTTAGACAAATACGAAAAGTTAGTAACATGTAGGATTTATATTAAAAGAATTATTCGAGAAAATTAAAAAAATGGGGTCTTGTTCTGTGATTTGAACTAACACGGTTAAAAAAAATAGAATGATAGGCAACAAAATGATGTTCATATTTTTTTTTTTTAATAATATAATAACTTCCTAATTAATGATTTTTTGATTTTTACTTCACATTTTTGCACGATTCTGAACCAAAACTACCAAAGAAATCTAATTGATTAACAACAAAATACTATTCATTCAATTTATAGAACATATGATCTCTAGTAATAACTTATCAAATATCGCATAAAAAAGATATAATTTGTGTCATAATTAAAATTTAATCAGGATTTGCTGATATTTTTTTAAACCTTTGTAAGTTTCCAAGAATAAACGTTTCTTTGCACGTTTTTTAGCTTGAAATTAGATTTAAAACAGTATAAATCTACACGTTATTCAAATATCGCATAAAAAAACATATGATTTTTGTCATAATTAATATTTAATCAGGATTTGCTGATATTTTTTTAAACCTTTCTAAATTTCTAAGAATAAACGTTTCTTTGCACATATTTTAGTATGAAATTAGATCTAAAACAGTGTAAATTTACACGTTATTCAAATATCGCATAAAAAAACATATGATTTGTGTCATAATTAATATTTAATCAGGATTTGCTGATTATTTTTTTGTTGTTATTTGAAACCTTACATATCCGAGTGCGTGTACTTAAATTATCAAAGTACTGCCACCATTTTCCGTTCATTGTCGCTTATTGGCATTGAAGTGTCATTGGAGTCACGAAGGAATTCCATACTGCACCTGACTCACTTCCTTCCATCGACTTCCTACCATTTATCACACCGTGAAAACCAACAACGCACATTGCGTGACACGCACTAACCCTCTAACGACCGCGACACTCTCTGCGGAACCTAGCAGCGACCGCTGCGACGGCCTCGGCCGTCGTCGTCGGGTTGACGAAGAAGCAGAAAAAATGTGACGTGCCATCGCCTATTAACTATTTGACACTCGGAGTGGTTGCCAACAGGTGAAAGTCAAGAAAATGGCAGCGGCGACCAAAAAAAGTGTGCCAGGCACATGTAGGTGCAAGAACTAATGTGTCACCGAAGACTGTCACATTGCCGCATCAACTTGGACATCAGGAGAAATCAATCCATTACACCAGTCTTTCCCAATTGTGGCATGTGTGCCATCGGCGTCGGGGAACGGTTCAATAAACAGTTTAAAACAATTGGGGTGATTCAGCCGCGAATCGAGGCGGGGCAAAGGTTCCGTTCACTTCTCTCTGATTCATCAGGTGTGTCATCAGCATCATCGAGCTCCTAATGATTATCTACCGAAGCCATGATTTATCAGCGGTCGATCGGCAACGAGTTATGATCGATTTTGACACTATTTTATTATATTTATAGGAGATATAAGGTCAAAAGCTCCGAGACTTTGTATCTACTTGTTTATCGTCGTGTCGTAAGATGACAAGATTGACGGTCGTAATTGTGAAATTACATTGGCGATAAATATCGTTATTGTTTTTAATCGTGTTACTAAACATGATTTACAATATGAACTGCATACGTCTAAATTATTAGCAGTTTAGAAAAAAATATTACTCTGCCTACCGCCATTACGTAAATTAAAGATTACGAGAGCTTTTTCCGGCACATTTAATTAACTATTGACGATTTTTAATTAATTAATATGTCTCACTTTCCGTATAACGATCGTATTAAAACTACGCGTATATAAATTAAGTAAATTAAATGCAGAATCGCATTAAATTTAACTATCATGTTTTTAAACATGATCACAAACTATGTACTTTGTTTATATATAAAAATATTTTTAGCTCCAGAAACTTTCATTAACCATTGAAGAATGTGAATGCATTGAAAATCAAATAAAATTAAAAGCCAATCGGAAGATCTAAATATTCTCCAGATTTCAGTCAATCTGATTATTAATTTTCAGGTTCATTAAGTCCAAGGAGAAAATCATTTTTGAATTACGATAAAGATTGAAAACCATTCGAACGATTATTATAATTCTAAACTGGCGAGTTTTTTTTTCAATACGGAGATCGAAAAGTTGGAAAGAGACGTGGAAAGAAATTGCAAATTCATTTTGTTTTAATTTCACTGGGTGAATTTTATTGTTGTTTTGCTAAAATTATCTCTGACGTATCCTGACATTGATCGCTATAATGAATGCTTACATTATTGTTGGCTATCGAAAATTTTTACGCGTTTTAATGTGCTCGACAATTGATAGAATTTTTTGTTAAAAACATTACCGTTATGTTTCCGTATTCGTCATAAATACTCCGTGTAATAATATTTCATTATTACTGAAGATGATAAATATATTAACACTCAGAGACCCGGTCCCGCGTTAGTGCGGAAATTTTCGTAAACGGTAAACACCCGCTCCCGCACTAACGCGGGTTCACACGAAACGTCTTATCTAATGCGCTACAAAAGGCTTTCTTTCAAAGTTTTACGACTCGGCTCAGTTTCATTCATTACTCTACATGCCCTTTGTAAAATATATGGTTATATGTATTTATTTATGGTTAAAAACTGTCCTTGAAATAATAGATTATTTGGATCGAAAACTTTCCAGTACTTACACATCGACTGAAACGAATTTAGGTCTTTGTTTATCCATTCAACAAAATAACATTTTTTGGAATACAATAAATCATCATTTTCAAAGCTCGAAAATTTTATTTCTTATCTAAATATTTTAATAATCAAATAAAAGTATACTATACGTATAATACTTCTCTTTTGGCCAAATTATCTCCAAAAGGAAAAAAGTTATTAAGCATTTTTTACAGAGCCGCGAAAAATCGCAAGATCGATAAAAGATGCGGGTTTAGGTGTAAGTTTCGCCTGAAAACAGCGGGTGCTTGAATAAAATATTTAGATGACAAAATCGCCAAAGGAGCTAGACTCAATACTGAAAATTCTGGTGTAAAAATCCTTGATTTACATGGTTTTAATAAAATAATATTTTACAAAATTAATATAATGATGTTATATATAGATATACTTTATTATTGTTTTGTTAAAATTGTCTCTGACGTATCTTGACATTAGTAGCTACATGCAATGCTTATTACATTATTGTTGGCTGTCGAAAAGTTTCACATTAGTTTAACGTGCTCGACGATATTTTACTAAAGAAAAATATATAACTGTGGAAAAAAATTTAAGCTAAAAACATTACTGCTATAATATATATGGCCTCCGTATTCGTCAGAAAATATCCTTATTAACGAAGATGATAAATTCATTATTGAACGAAGTTTTGCCATCATGTAGTAGACAAATTCGCCTAAGGAGATAGATGTAAGGTTAAATTACTAGCTGTAATTAATTTATATGTTCTTTAACAAAGACAGGATGCATTGAAAAAAATCTTTAAGTTTTTCTTGCAGGTGTTAAAATTAATTAATATTCTCTAATCGTATAAAATTATAAGTCTTGGATTATTTCCGTACATGTCATTGAAACCATTGTCGTTTTCATTGATAAGTTATGAATATATTTGGAACTATGTTGACTTTATAAATGATGGTTAGAAATCGTTGTCACTAACCTTGCAGATGGCTGCGCGCCGTCTCGAGCATCCAGCTGACTTCCTGTCGCCCACCCCAGTCCTCGTCCTCCTCCAAGGTGGTGGCAACGTTGACAGTCGTCGTCCACACGGCAATCTTTCTTTTGTCTCAGCCATTTTGTTGGCACGACTTGCTGCCAACAGGATACGCAGAAGGCACGTAGCAGGCTCACACGCGCAGACATGGCATGGCGTCACCATGGGACATGACTCAGCCCGTATTCCCACACTTTGAAATATAAAATTCTTCAAAACTTCACCGTGCACATACTAAATCATGGCGATTCGATGGCCCGATGGTCCGAATATGCGGCATCGGCCGCGTGACTCTCGCCCTCCACGGCTCATAAGCGCCCGGGTCCCGGGAGGACCGTCGCCGATTGGCCAGGGTTGGTCGCCGATGCGGCACCACCGGTCCATGACCAATGTTCGCCAATATAAATCTTGCCATTTTTTTCCGGCTGTCTGTAATGGTATTCAATTTGGCCGTGTTATTATTTCCCCGATCAGATAAGCCGTATGTATTCAGAAGCGTGCAGCACCGCTGTGTTTCCAAAAGATAAATTATCACTTGTGCTTGTGCCAATTCAGTTACGCTAATCACGCTACCTGCAAAATGCTGCAGCATTGTAAACTCATTACGCTATCGAGTGCGGTGCTGTTGGCGTATGAAAAAATGCAGATTCCAGAGCTGCTGGCTGGCTTTGGCCGTGGAATTCATTATTAATCTTGTCGAATCCATCCATGTACATATAATAATTCAGAATAGAAAAGATTTTTTTTGCGCGCCGTCCATATGGCCAGATTGTGCGGCGCACACAAGCGCCAATCGGGAAAAAAAGTAAAAATATAAAATAATTTATTAAAATGAATTACATTTCTTAAAATCGACATTAAATAATACAGTACACAATTTCAATTACACTACTCCGAATTACGCGCTGAGTTGAAATATTCGCCACAAATCCCCCGATTGCGCGGTCGCATTCACGACTCCAAATTACACGGTCCCGATTTTAGTGTTAGTGGGGGTTTAACTGCATATAACAAGTTTGCAGTTGGTCATTTGAAGCTGATCAGACGTACAGAGGCGCTAATCGAAGTTCTGCAGGCATACGCTGGACACTGTCAAAGCGCTACTATTATAATATAGTGTTAAATCGACTTCAATTTAGGTCCTTGGGAAGCTATGTCAAGTATAAGTCTACATTCGTGGTTTTTATACTAAACTTAAAAAAACAACTCTTTCTAATCGTGTTAAGATCTATTAATCTAAAAAAAACCTATCAAAAATAAGAATTACGCATTTATCTCATAATGATTGACTGGAAACAGTTAATATAAATATATTTCATACACAAATTCTTTTTAAAAATTGCACTTTTTCACTATAACTCATGATCGTGTGCAAATTCTCAAAATATTGCAATAAACACTGCTAAAAAATAACACAATAACGCAGGCATTGTTATCATATTAACTAGAGATGCTACTGGAATTAATGTCAACGTTATGGAAACGTCAAGCAAAATATAGAGCAGAAGAATACTGAATGCCCTCGGCCTGATTGTGCGGCGCACACAGGCGCCTGAAAATTTGGGGCGCCAATAGCGAAAGCTTTTAAAATATAAAATAATATTTTAATAAAATGATTCCTTAAAATCGACCCAGCAGGAATAATGGAAACAAAATATTCGTCTACATTCTTCGGAAATAATTATTGATTCTTTTTAATCTTAAAGATGATTACTTGATCAATATTGAAAAAAAAGTCACAATCTACTAGGTGGACGTAAAAAATCATATTGATTTTATTTAAAGGTCGTTAAAAAAAAGTAAACGGTTTAAAATTATACAGCTTGGCAGCAATTAAATCTTAGAGTTGATCATGAAGATACACCAGCTCAACGAAAATTATTTAAAGACAAAAAAATCGTATAAAAAGAAATGGTTGAAGATTGACACACAAATATTAGAAAAAGTGAAAATAAAGTGTTTATTTATTATGTACGAAATGCATTTATAAAACAACAAAATATTTTACATACATGAAGATTGAAAGAGCTCTTTTTAATAGTATATGTTAAGCTGTCTCATCTATTAGAGTATGTACATATATTCGACAATGATAAATCGCTTTTTAGATGAATTAATATTACTTTATTTTAATGTCGGCTATTTTTTTGTTATATTATTATTATTTAATATTATAATAATTAAATATATTTATATATAAATGAAGCTGTGCACAGATTATGAAGCGCATTTTTAAAATAAATAAAAAAAATATATCGTACACCGGTGCGCGATGCTGTATCGCTCAGGTAAAAGAAGAAGTAATATTACGTTTTTATGACAAAAGGAAGGACCTTATCGTACGTGACCCACAATGGCCGTTTCTTCTTCTTTATTGTGTATTAATTTTTTTTTACTCGACGGCCTAAACTTGGCCGAGATCACATATCTCGACACTATTCAGATCATCCTTCCGATGACATTACTTAACAGAAGTTATCTGCGCGGACGGCCGTATCGGAGATCTTCGGCGATACGTTTCCTGTGGAACGCTACGCCACCTTCTGGATTCCTCGATTCGAAATCAGATTATTGGCAATGGCTCGGCGTTATTTTGTGTTTGATTTATGGCCCGGCTCGCTATTAAAAAAATCACACCAAGGCCGCCGGGGCGACATAAGCGCCTTGAACACCGTGTCGTAAAAATAGTAGTTGCGGCCTTTGGCACCGCTTCTAGAACCTGACGAAAGATCGCCGAAAAAAAAAACAGCACAAATAAATTAAAAACATAATCTTACTTTTTTCGAGCCGAAGAAGAGGAGACGAGAAAAAATGCAGAGAGCGGCTTCCCGCCTCTGGGTCCGCGGCATAAGATCCACGAGTTTATGAATGAAATCGAATTAACATACTCCAGTACAGGCGAATAAACCGCTTGATTTTATGCTAACGATTTCATAAATACATTTGTTTAAGGCCGTTCGAGTCCGAAAGATGGCCGAAAGACACGGCCAGCGGTTCCCAACATTCTTAGGACACCAGCCCGACGAGTTTCGCGCAAACGGCATTCGCACAAATCGCACAATAAATTGCCGCTTAATCGAACCGCACCCTGGGAACGCTGAAAAAATACAAATAAACACACTTTATCAACGATTGAAGCGATCGCGCCATATGGCGTAAATGGACATACGCAAATAATAAATATTCGTCTGAAAAACAACTGTCAACAACGCGTCATATTGTTTTTATAATTCATTATACACGTCAAATATATATATATTTTTTTTGTTAATATTTACGCAATAAACGGATTCCGTTATGCATTAGAAAGTTGCAACGTGAATATTTTACGATGCAATAAAATTGTTATACAAAAATCGTAAATCACACGCCCATCTTTTATTTATTTTGACCTTAAAATATTGATCAAACATGAAAAAAATATTTATATGGCGCTGAAAATATTATATTTTTAACATATCAATTATAACAACAAATAGCATGATTTCATTACATCCGATTCTCTTTTTATGCTCCTGATCAGAGACGCGTCGTCCATATGGCCAGATTGTGCGGCGCACACAGGCGCCAAGATGTAAAAATTAAAACTAAATTTCAAATATTTTTTTCCTTTGATTTAAGACGCAATAAAAAATACCACAATGTAAATCGTAACGTTTTAATTTTTTTGGAAACTTTTTTGACAACAAGACAGATATTAAATGAAGAATACTTTTGAAAAGGATTTTCGTATCTAAGCTAATCAAAATTAAGAAGAATCCAATCACAATTATCATCGAATTAGCCTGATATTGACTTTCTATGGATTTTTTCGTCTGTTTATTAGCTATGAAGATATGGAATTAATTCGGATTGTTCTGATTACTGTAAATTTTACAGAAATTGGATATACGAAGCAAACAAAAATATTCGGATGAGTGAATGATCAAATTAGATTCAGACCAGAATCTGATACCACTATTTCTGATTATTGAATCAAAAGATAAATAGAGAGGAATCATATTTAATTCTTTTTATTCAGGCTGTGACAAATTTATAGGGATGTTTATGATGCTGAAATATCAGGCCCCCGATCATTGAGGCCCCAATGGGGCCCCAAGAACCAACTTAATATTTTAGTGACTTTAGTTTCGTTATCTTTTTTATGAGCTTAGTTTCAGCTTTACATTATTTTTTTATAATTCACTGCCATTCTTATACAACTGAAAACCTTCCCTCCACTAATTATATGTTATTGAGGTGAAGGTTGGCCCTTAAAAGTCACAATCCGCCATTCTATTCAGAAAGAATTGACAGTAAAAAAATCTGTCTTAAAAGTATCTAGTGAGTATCAAGAAAATAGAGTCCTGGATATGTTTCTTGGCCTATCGTGTCTTCCTCAACTTTATCTCTAGAATTTCATTCACAACCCAATGTATTTTTTTTTCTTTAAATACTCGTAACCTGTCTGATAATGAATTTAGAAAGACGTGAATTTTAAAAATAATAGTACAGATCATAAGCACATCTTAAAATTGTGTTCAGGGACTATAATTTTTTATTATACTTCAATATCACGTAGAGCAGGGGTGAGCAACCCGCGGCCCGCCACACTTTCTCGGTGGACCCTTCACGTTCATCGTTACAATCGAGATTAATCGATGTACGGTTAGAAAGCTGCGTGCGAGTTGCTGTGTCGTCTATATCTGCAAATATATGCCAATTAATGGGAAAGAAGCAATGCCATTAACCTAATCGTGCCGATGGGGTCTATTTGGGACTCCTAGTTTTTGATTTTTCTCGAATAATTCTTATTATATGAATCCTACATTTGTAATTGCTTAAAAATGTATAATAAATAAATATTATAAATAATCATTGACTTTATTGTCTACGATTGCGAAAAAAATAAAAACAACAATATTCGCTCTGTAGCCGCGGGCGCGATGATTTTTCTCGCTCGCATCCGTAACGATGTGCCAAGCGCCAGTGAAACGCTTAATAATGACACGTGCCACGAGAATTTAGCGGTCGATCTATCGGTGGCGTGTCCTCAGTGTGCAGCGTGTCATTTACGCGTCATATTGATAGTTAAAAAATCCAAAATAAATACCAAATTATGAAGCGTATCATAAATAACTATTTGTATTATTATAATAATCCATTTTTTAAAAAAGTTATTAAGTAGTTAAAGATATTTATGAAGATTTTATCAGTATCTTGACTTGATATGCTTGGGGTCTATTTTACCGTATAAATAGTCCTCTTTCGGATGACGCGGTTGGTTTCGAGCCGCCGTGGCGGATTTGTATTCATCACTCAGTGTTTGTATTATCATAAGTTTTTTACATGCACATTATTCAATTTTTAGCTGGTCCGTTGTAAAAAAAGGTTGCTCACCCCTAACGTAGAGTATCAATATCACGTAGTTTACTATGATTGCAAAATATGTATATAACAAAAAATGCAGAGAAAATTTAATATTTTTATTGCAACAAAATAAAATAAATTGTTAATTTTTTTTTTCCAGCAAAAAGTTTGACATTCGCTGGCACACTATCATTTACAAATTGGTCAGTGTGCTATAATGAATATTTAACGAATGAAAAATTATGTATATATGTAAATATGAGAGCAGTGTGCGGCTACAGTTCAGATTGTTATGTAAACACACTGCATGCCACTGTGTGTATCTTCACTATTTATATGAACATATTCGCATTATGAGTGGAACAACAAAAAAAAATGCATTCTCCTAATATGCAAACCGACGATGCAGTTGCAAAATTCGAATTATGCGTTAATTTCTGCATGCGAGTCGTACGGGTCAGACGTGGCCCGGGGCCCGATGCGTGTTATAGGGGGGCGGCAAAATAAAAATGTAAACACCGTCATCATCATCATCATCGTTTCGAATTTTACACGTGAAAAAAATGCAGAAACCGTATAATGCGCGGAGACGCTCTGATTTATTGCACCAACCCTAAAAATGCACAGTTAACCGGGCGCATTCAATACCTGCCCTGCACATAACTGTGTCATCTATTGTCTGAAACGTTTCTCGATTTTATGACATAACGCGACTTTCAAAATTTGAAAAAAATCGTCTTTCAAACGAGTAACAGGATTTTCGATAAAAAAATAATAATTTTACAATGCCATTCCATGAATCGGAGCTACTATCCGCCTACAATCGCCGTATTTTCGATACAAGATCGTTTGCTATATCCGGGTAAGTCGCATCTGCGACTCTATGTCGCATTGGCTGCGTTTTGCAGACATCTGCAGTGGCGACTTGGACATGTTAATTGTTGCCCGTGATATATGTACGCATACGGCCCTCGCCCAAGGCGGGTCTGCGTCTTGTTCACTTGTTATTCCATTTTTTTTTTTTCAATTATCATAAGCGAATGAGCACGAGCCAATCATGGAGATGAATTTCCGGTTTGTTTTGAATAAATACCTGAATAAATTTGAATTAATGCGAAACACAGGTAGACAGTCGCTCGGCGCGCGCAGATTAATAATCAGACGCGTGCCCACTGTGCCGATGACAACTGCACACTTGTCGCATTTTTTTTTTTTTAATGTTTTATAAATCTAAATTTATCCTAAATCGTTCTCAGAATCGATTTTATATGACCTTTATCTGTTTTATTGGGGCTAAGATAGAAAATCTTATACCATAATAGATAGATACCCTGCTTTTCCAACTAATTTAATACTGAGGAATATAAAATTATACTAATCTTTTAAACATTACTACCACAAAAATCTTAAACAAATATTATCACATTTTTTTACGTTGTCATTTATTGCCATATTAATTAGTTAAAAAATCCAAAATATCGATCAAATTATGAACAATCACTTTTATTCTTATAATAATGCATTTTAAATAAAATGAAGAATTCACCGAATGAACTTGAAATGCTAGACCCCCTTCGGATGACGCGGTTGCTTTCGAGCCGCCGTGACTGGTGGGATAAAAATTAATAAAACCTAAATTGTGTATGCACCATGGGTCGGATAGGGCTCAATTTTCAAAAAATATACAGTTAAAATCTAAATTATATATCATCATTAGAGATACGTGATTATCGCGACATAGAAGCGATAGAAGCGATAAATGCGATATAATTGCGAAATTTTGGAAATTGGTAATAGATGCGAAATTTTCCATATATCGATTTTCTTGAAGAATGACTAAAGAGAATCCTCCCAGACTCTATGGTCAACTCTTGTCTATTGTCTATGATGCCACATACTTAGGTTGGTACTTGTTTTGTGATATAAAAAGTGTAGAATTAATAGATATTCTTAAGTCGGTTTCCCGTAAAAGTTTATTAAAACTCGAGTCACATTTAAATATAAATGAAACGAATGTGTTTTATGAAACTTAAAATCATCTGTTCAACCTGCATGTAGCTGGAAGTAGATGTAATTCCAAATTGATGAAACGATATCGGTAATAAGAAACTTACCTTTGTTTACAACATTAACAACCTAAAAAAATTACCTAAGAGAAATTATCATGTAAGAGTTGATACTCTTCAACTTTTACTTGCAACAAAGATGAAACACGAAGAATTCGGCTGTATTACGATTCAGACGTGAAACTATTCTGAAACTATTTCTAAATATATTAAATGACGATTCAAATTAGATAAAATTTTATTCTACGTAAAACTAACTATAATTATTTTTTTCTGCTCTCACTTGAATAAGTTTTATTTATTTCCCCTCAAAATTTGAATTAACCGTTATTTGAAGTACTCTTCTAAACAAATCTACCGTCCTTGGACATGTTTATTGGCCAATCAATATTCTATCTTACCGTTAAAGAATCATAAACTTTCATAAAATATAAAAAAGGATATAATTAATTATTTTTAATCATTAAAAATATTCGCCGATTTTTTTAATAATATAAATATGCACTGTTTCAGCAAGCATAAAGGTTATAAGTAGCGAAAGAAATTCATTGACTAATTTTAATCCGTAAAATTAAAATACAAATGCTGTCAATCATATTTTTCTTAACGATATTAACAATGGAGCTCTAAAACTCCTTGTCATTGAACACTCTATTCTTTATAAATATTTCTACAGATATAGTTTAGAAGTAAATGTAAATCATTTATTATTATTTGAGAATGTTTATTTTTAGAGTGTAAAGAATTATTAGAATTAAAATTCTGTACATGGCTTTAAAAATATACAAAAGAAATTACCGGAACGGCGACCTGATGCGATCCGGTTCCACTACCCCATATAAAATACAGTTTATCTTTATTTGCGAAATATCTTCGTATCACTTCCTAATTGCAATAAAAATAATAAATTTAAATCATATTGCTACATGAGATTTATTATAAAATATATGTACGAGATTTTTAGATTATTTTTGCTAATCAAAACCAAAATGTATTATTTTCTCTTGTTCTCTGATTAGTTCTCAGTTTTAGATCATTCTTCGACATTTATAATATATTTATTATTACATAGTATAAACGAAATATTAAAAAAATACTATTTATTACGATGCCAGATTTGCTGATCCCCCAACTTTTTGTTTTTTCTCGAATAACTCTTTTAATATAAATCCTACATGTAACACACTTTTTTTATTTGTTTAAAAAACTCTAAAGAATTAATATATTATAAATAATCATTATCTAAAAATCTGCAATTGCGAAAAAAAATAAAAACAAAAATATTCGCTTCTGT
>JAGXCT010036141.1:3513-41228 GCA_022495035.1 Philopotamus ludificatus | reverse complement strand
ATAATAAAATTTAAAAATATATTTTAAATAATATTTTTAAAAAATATTTCAAATTTACACAATTTTTTTTTCTGAAATCGAATTTTCGTAAAAATCATTTTTGGCAATTAAAATTTGAGAAGCAAGAAGTCACAATTTGAGAGCCTTTGCATTAATATTCATGCTCTTTAGATAATGTCTAAAATTTTCGATATTATCATCGTATGTTGTCAACATGTTGCGCATTGAACAAAATTGATGTTGTACTTCATAGATTTTTCTCGATTTAAACAAGTTTAGAGCCGAACCGTTCGAGTCTAAATCTAAAAAGCCACAACGACCTTCGCTGGCCTCCATTGCAGAAATTCTAGAACCGCTCAGAACAGGCTCTAGTTAGGAATACGTGTAGGAAGACGAGGATGGACATTAAGAATCCAGCGGCACCTAGCGGCGGACGAAACCGTACAAACCGGAACAGTTTGCACAATCGCGAAACCAGACGGAATTTGCGGCCGATTTGGCCCACAAATGTTAATTAACGCGGCCGGGACCACCTCGGCATCGGATAATCGAAACAGTAGCCTCGTATCCATTGTATCATTATAAAATCGTGGTGATATAATATATCACGTCGTGCAGTGCGTATGACGTAACGTAGAACCAGTCTTTGGACACATATACGTTGTTTTTTTTTTCTTCAAACATATTATTTATTTCTAAGACTATCGGCATTAATTGAATCCTAAACGACCTGTCAAATAAAACTCCAAGGCCCGATTATATACGACGGCACCTGTAACGATCGATACGTGATTTTAAACACCAGGAAATGTTAATATTGTGGAATAACATTTTATTGTGGAGTTTTTCGTTATCCGTCGGATGCAACAGGTGCGATGGTGGCGATTTATTCAAATTTTAAATATCGGTGTTTAGCCGATTAGCTAAACATTTATGCCGATTGGGTTATCCGGAGCGAGTGCGATATTTGCATACGCATGCAAATTCGGGGATCTGCGCAATAAAGCGACCGACCGACCATCCCCCTCCCCCACATGCAAATACACTAACTCTTGGGCGCCAAAAATTTAAACAGTTCAATAAACAAATCAAACACCGTGACCAACCTCAACGAGAATCGCCCAATAAATATTCCGAGCCATTGAATGGACATGGCATCATGCGACGACCGACAAGAGTCATTAATTATTTGCAAATGAATAAAAATGGCGACATATTCGCGAGCGTAATATTTATTCATATAAGAAAACGACATCAATAAATGATGCAAATCAGTTGAGACACCGAATAGTAATATTTAAATATTTTTCCATATGTTAATGGGGGGACCGCTAATTAAAGGCATTCCCGCCGACTCTCACTCTCGCGTTTTCGGTTTCGATGCGTACATCTTTTTATTATTATTATTATTATTTAAATCCCGACAACAATTAGAAGATCTCACGTGTCCGCGTGATTGATAGTGTATGGGTCCCACGTGTGGGACCTTGAAAATTTGAATATTCATTTTGCCAAGGCCGCCATTGTTTGCGTCTGCGCGAGAGTCGCCAAACTTGATGATAGGAATTTCCTGTACATTGTTTTGCGAGGTGTAATCGTATGCTGGTCGTGTGACTGTGGCGGTGTGAGTAACCGTGGGTTGTGTGTGTTGGTAATTAATATATGGAGGCTTGGTGACACCTGCATTGCTAAATCAGGAGTAGTATAACGAAATCAACACTGAAACTGTAATAGCAATGCCAGAGATCTAGAGCTGTTGAAAATTCCACAAATTAACACAATCATATCCAACACTCATTTTTGATTCATTTCCAACACTCCTTTGGATTCTCACTCCTTTGCTTTCACAATCATATCCAACACTCATTTTGGATTCATTTTTGAAAAATAATTGAAGACATATGGCCTAATTGTGCGGCGCACACAAGCGCCGAGTCATTAGGTGCGCCTCTTGGCGCGGTATTTATTAAGAAAAATTAAAATCGAAAACAAAATAGCATTTTTATTGCAGAGAGAGGGTATAGGGGCGCCATTCTGCACACAAGCGCCAAACACTGTCTGCACACCACTATTAACAGAAGAAATACAGATGTTTGTTGACAGATACATAAAGATTAAGATCGGAAAAGATTTATTTGTCTAAAAATCCTTATGTTTGTTATTCAGAAATGTGTTTACATATTTTTCTTTGCCATTTTTGGTTAATTAATTCTCAATCTCTCTTGATCTGATTGGACCAGCTTTTTCAGTTACTTCCTCTACTGAACAATTCTGATTACCTTTTCTCGAGAATATGTTAATTTTGAAAAATTGTTTATGAGAAATTTAGCGTTGACAAGGAAAATGATGAATGATAAATGGATGGCTAAAGGATTTCCCTCGTCTTTTTTTTAAAAAAAAATGTAAAAATAAATTCCTGAAAATATTTGAAAGTCCTAGAACATCCGTTTTGCATAAGCAAGAACGTCCCATAAAATATTTTAGGCATTATCTAAGTATGAAAATTTTAAATGGCAGCAAATGACAAAAAAAATATTAGTCCTTTCACCATAACTATTGTTATATTTAGAGAGCTGAGACCAGAAGCGCGCCGTCCATATGGACAGATTGTGCGGCGCACACAGTCGACGGGGCGCCAAGGAGGATTTTTTTTTAAATAAGAAAAAAATAATTTAATAACATGAATTACATTTCCTAAAATCTACTCGAATGGGAACTGAAACCAGAGGCGCGCCGTCCATATGGACAGATTGTGCGGCGCACACATTCGCTGGATAATTAGAGGCGCTAAGAGAGAAAAAAATAAAAATAATTCATTAAAATGAGTTATAATTAATAATTAATTATTGGAATTAATATTATTTACGTACGTTCAAGCACACCAGATATACAGAAGGCGCTAATTGAAGTTCTGCACACAGGCGCCGGACAATGTCGGCGCGCTGCTGCATTTACCTTCCACTTTTCCCTCTCAAGATGATCTGCAGAAGGTAATACTTTGGTCCACGTATAATGTGTCTAAAGTACTTAATTTTATAATACAGAAGCTGTCGCTCCTCGTGAAGAAGTTGATGATAATTATTTATTCGCGCCGATATTGACGCCTTTTTCGCCTTTAAATCATCAAGTGGCTCTAAAATTATGGTACTTGTGTATATGCCATCACCATGTTTTATGAAAGCTATTTATTGTCCGGTCCAGATCTTCATCGGATATAAGCAGAAGACTATGAACCGTATATAAAAAATCGAAGTATCTCCACCAGTCTGCTGGCTAATTTCTCATTGCAAATAACAAAAAAAAATAGTAGTGGATCTCATAATTAAATAAAATCAATTGAATAATATACATTGCTTCAGATGACATCATCTCTTTCATTCGGCACGACAGCGACTAACAATTAAACTTCTCAATGTTTGCACACACGTCGACAATCGGACGTCATTGTCTCAAGAGCAAAACCCGAAAACTCGCATTGCTCCAAAACACCCGTGTATTTAACACGCCGGATAACCGGTATTTTGAGTGCGGTTTTTTTTCAACTTCAACTTCTGGTTCTTTTCCGTCGTCCCTCGCCTATTTTGTACCGAAACCGAAATTCCTAATGCGGCGAGGAATGCCGAAAATGTCATAACACCTCAGACAACCCGTCTAGGACCGCACTTGCATAACAATTCGCAGAAGTTTAACATGCGGAGTTACCTGCTCTCGAACAATCTCGCAAACATGGAAACAACGCGAGTGAAATAGATATGTTCACTTAATGGGGAATGAACATCTGTTCGCCGCCTTTTTTTGATATTTCAAGATCAGTATAATTTTTTTTGTGTCGCCCATACTTGATCTGCCAATTATTGAAAGGCAAATCAATTATCCTAGTTTGACGTTATCGTTTGACACTATCAAACACGTCTTACGCAAACAAATCAATTAAAACTGGCCCGTGCTCGCTGTGACACCGAAAATATTTTAATCGGGTTATACGGAGAAATCTCCATAGAAAATTAATAAAAATATTCTGTACCGTTAATCGCGGTGTTTGGTTCGATTTTTGGCGATGGCCCGTGAACATTGCTTCACGCCCGCTCGTGATTTTATACGAAATTTTCCTCTTTTTTCCCCCGTGCGAGAGAGGCTCTCGCATTCCGTCTCTATCCATCCAGTGCCCTAGGCCGGAGGGCACTCTTGCCACAGAAATAATAATAAAAACTAACATTTAATGCGTCGGTGTCAAAAAATATGGAACCGATTCCCTTTTCCCTTTTTTTTCTCTCAGAAACTGCTCTCGAACTGTACAAGAAACATCGACCCAAATCGCAAATGCGCAACCTTTATTCTAATCCGACGACGAATCCCGTACACCCGTTTTATTTACAAAGATATTATTTTCATTCCGATGGTTTCCGATCCCGCGTCTCGATCGTTTCAATGCTCACACCTGTCCGCCTATGTCTCCTCGCACACCACAACCATATAACCCTCGATACCTGCGGATACATCCACGGTATTTTATTGTGATCGCTCTTCTGCCGATGAGGAGCGCGATATCCTCTCCTAGATTCGACGACACGTTCGAGCACCTGTTCTTCGGGGCGTCGCCGGTCGCGTGTCTTCGACATCGATCAAGCGACCACGAGCCGTTTGGCAAACAATGAACGCTAAACCCGTATTTATATATTTGCGTTTATCTCTCGGCACTAATTGCTTGAAAAAACTCACCCACTTAACAGCAAACAAAACGCGATAACAATACTGTTTGTGGGCTACTATTGACTGACTGTCAGATACGAAGAACAAACCAGGTGGCATTCACGAAATATATAATAATTTTATTTTTAAACCGACGATTCGATTCGGTACTCTCGAGATAATGCTGATCAGTTGACTCACAACATTAGATTCCATCTGCAATTGATTGAAATGTAAAAATTAAAAATTATCAATAAATCGTTATGCATACTCAGAGACCCGGTCCCGCGTTAGTGCGGAAATTTTCGTAAACGGTAAACACCCGCTGCCGCACTAACGCGGGTTCACACGAAACGTGTTATCTAATACGCTACAAAAGCCTTTCTTTTAAAGTTTTTTACGTCTCGACACAGTTTCATTCATTGCTCTGCATGCCCTTTGTAAAATATATGACATATGTATTTATTTATGGTTAAAAACTGTCCTTGAAATAATAGATTATTTGGATCGAAAACTTTCCAGTACTTTAAAAACTTTGTGGTACAACCCGTCACATCCTTTATTACAAAGCTAAAATTACCTACATACTAGATAAAGATATCTATTGGTTTTTTATCGTCTAAAATACAATAAATCATCATTTTTACAGCTCGAAAATTTTATTTCTTATCTAAATATTTTAATAATCTAATATAATCTATACGTATAATACTTCTTATTTGACCAAATTATCTTTAATAGGAAAAAAGTTATTAAGCATTTTGTACAGAGCCGCGCAAAATCGCAAGATCGATAAAAAGATGCGGGTTTAGATGTAAGTTTCGCCTGAAAACAGCGGGTGCTGACAGTAATGTAGTAGACAGTAGTCTCAGTGAGCCATGTCTGTCAAATATTAAATCGGAATTAAAGGGATCTTCAATTACTGACTTGGGAACGTAACTCTCCCTGAGCAATCATCTGTTAGAGATCTGGATATTTTTTTTGATTCCACGTTAAAATTTAGTTTACATGTATCGGACGTGTGTATGAGATCATCAAGAATGTTGATTTTATTCTTGAGAAATTCTCATTACAGATACATTGGTTCGGAGCTTGCTTAAATAAGGTTCCATTACATGGGCGCCTTATGACGACTCGAATTTCCTCAGATTAGAGAAAATCAAGAAGAAATTTCAGATCCTCTTCATTGGGCAGTTGGAATTCTACCCAAGTTTATACCCCAACGCATGGGTATAGGGCTGCCTGGGGTATGTAACCCTTAAAAAAAGAAGGTCAATATACTTGGAAAAGCACTTCTTCGAGCAGTTGGCGCAATACATAACCTCCTTGTACTGTGCAAGTTGCCCTTATCAGCGCCACTTCACTACCATCGAGTTCATTTGCGTGTGCTTTTTCATCCGCCAAATGTGAGGACAGGTACTCTCGGAAACTCTCCGGTAACCAGAGCTATTACTCTGCTCAACCACTTAGCCGATTATGTAGATATATTTGGTGTTAAATATCTCCATTTTGGTGATAAGAGATTTTATAATTTCATATAACGGATAAATTAATGACAGTATTTAAAAAAATATATATTATCCTAGCATATTCATCCATATCAGGGGTGAGCAACCTTTATTTACAAGGGGCCAGCTACAAATTAAAAAATGTTGTGCAGGCCGCATGTAAGAAACATGATATTACAAACATAGAGTGATAAACTCAAATTGTCTCTTAATTATAGAAATACTATTATAAAACGGCAAAAGATATATGTGGATAAAGATTATCTAACCGATCGATCCGTCACGGCGGCTCGAAACCAACCGCATCGTCCGAAGGGGGTCTATTTTCCATTATAAATAATAAAATCCAAGCATTTCAAGTTGACAAAAAAAATGATTCTATTATTTGTGTATTACAGCAGAACCATATTGTTGAATGCCGTGTTATAGGAGGGAGATTTTTTCAATGATATCTCGAATTCTCTGCTCTACTTTTTACAAAAGATCTGTTATTTTCGTTTGTTTGCTTTGGGCTAATTGAAATAAATACTGAGCGTTTTAATGCATGTTTTACGTTCTTCTCAATTATTAATGTTTATATATAAATATTTTTTATTAATAAGATATTTTACTACTTCTGCTCTTTTAACCGATCCGTCACGGTGACTCTAAAACAGCCGCGTCGTCGGAAGGGGGTCTATTTATATGGGAAAATAGACCCCAAGAATTCCAAGTTAAAGTTCTAAGAATAATAATAGATATTCATGATACGCTTCATATTTTGAATTTTTTAATTATTAAAAGAATTATTCCAAATGGTCCCCACAGCTAGGTTAATGACAAATTTGGCATTGCTTCGTTGCCATTAATTGGTATATATTACAACTCATCGATGGCTAATTGAGATCTGACTAAATCCCAATTAATCAGAATTGCGTGTATTAATAATAAATTTCTAATATCATAATATTAATATTAATAAAAACATATTTTTTTATTGAAGTTTGTTCAAAATCGTTAACACCACCAGTAAAAATTATTATTTTAAATTTTATATTTAAATAAATGATTTGAAAAGAAATATAATATAATCCTTCCGGCTTGAGAAAACAAATAGGGAATAAAATTCCTGCGAATTGGGCGATGGAGCCATTCACAGTATTACTTAGAAAATCAACTCCATGTAATAATAATGATAAAAAAAGAAAGATTGTTATCTTGTGGTTTCTCCAGGAAATGGAATAATGATCAGGAATTGAAAATGAAAGCATCATTAAATCAATTTTAAGCTAATGCTGAGTTAAATCTAAAAGTTTCAAATACTTGCTAAAAATATGAAACACATAAATAAAATATACAAATACTAACTGTATAATTTAATTTTTATTTACACAATACAAAATTTGTAATAAATTACTAAATTTGTATAAACTAATTTGTAATGAATATCTTAGCATAATCAGAATTTAGAGGAGTCTTCATAAATAAATATATTTTTAAAATATTTACTTATATCTGTATTACTGAGTATTTTTTTACACGGTTAAAAAATGTGAAAAAAAATACGTGAAATTTCGTAAGGAGCGTTGCTTGTAATTTAAACTGACTTTCGACTTGTCAACAGACTAAGAACCTGTTTTTTTTTATAAAAGAAACGCGATGTCACACGTTATCTTTTACTTCTACCATTGGAGAACAAATCTATCATCCATTTTTGACTGCAGTCTAACGTTTTTTTCGTCCCGTATCTTGTCATTAAGATCTATAAAGACGTACGAAAACTTATTGATTAATTTATTAGAACCGGAACTGAAACGAAAATGGTATAAAACCGATAGTAGGAACGAAAACTAAAACGTCATATAAATGCAACATAGAGACACGTATCAAACTATTAAAAATATTAGAAACAAATTCCAATTTTTAGAAGAGTCATTTTAAATCACAGACGAACAATTGCAATCAATGGTGTTACGTCCAATGAAGAAGTATACGACGTAGAGGATTTTTAAGAAGCAAGGAATTAGCATTAGAATCACAAAGATTACTCATTTCAACAGACTTAGACAAAGAACGTCTTTTAAATAATAAAGATTATACAAAAAAACATATTTTAAAATTTGGGAGGAAAATAAAATTGCACATCTTCATTTTTACTAAATTTCAATACTGGTTTTAAGAGCTCCAGCAACACAAGCTAGTGTTGAAATGTCCTTCTCTAACTTAAAGTTTATTCTACGAGACAATAAATAGTTTAAATGATAAACATTATCATAATATATATATTCCTAGTATTAATTAACACCTTTAAATCTGGCCTCGAACGGATTTCTCACCACAGAGCCAGTATACCATGGGAAGGAAAACCCTAAACTGTTGACCAATAATTGGTCTAGTCTCGATACTTTCGCTCCTCTTCCTTCTTTCTAGGGGATTCCTTTCTGAAGAGATCTTTCCCATGATGAAAGGATTGCTACCAGCTACTTGAGACTCGTTTTGGGCAGATGTGCATATGTATGTCTGTGTATATCTATATATGTATTTGTGGTATCTCGCTACTTGTCACTCGTGACTCGTTATAAGCAGATAACGTCTTAGAGAAGAGAACAAACGAATACCGAGGCAAACCCCCTCTTACTTGCCTGGACACAGTCGAGAGGGTAAAATCCGATACCAACATGGTAGAAGATGCACGTCCAATGCCAGCAATGGTCAAGAGAGGGAAACTCTTTACAAAAAACCGCATACCAAGACGGCTTGAGTCCCCGCGATATAGACACGAAAGTGGAGCTCTCACGTCACGTGTGAGACTCAGGTTTCTTTAGGTTTATTATATCTATTACTGGATCTGTACCAAAAAACCGAAATTAACTGTTATTTTCAATGAAACGATTCGTAACTATGGCTGATCCAAACCCCAACAGATACTTAGATACTTCTAAATCGAATTGAATATCAATTGCCTCTTCTTCGAGTTATCTCTGTGATCTATCATGCTTTGTAATGTAATCACAAAACTATTTGGATTTGTTAACAATTGAGAAGTAGCACGAATCATTCTCCATATTCCATATTACACGTCAAATCAGATAACAGCATTTTGAAAAATTTTCCATGCAGAACTTCAATCCGCACCAACACATTCGCGTCATTATACATGTATGTGAAAATATATAAATTGAACAATCCATTTTTTTTTTGTCGAACGGTGAGCAAACAAAGGATGATAATAACAAAAGACAGTTTGGTGACATTTGACTTAAGAAGGTCTCTGATTATCATACAATGGCGGTTCAGCCGGGCCGAATGGAAAAGGAAAACATAATAGGACCGTACAAAAAACAAACTGTATCGACCCGAAAAAACGTCTGTTTCTAGCGATGGACACCCACTAGTGGAGTAAGAATTTTCAGAGGGCTCACATGTCACCCGAATATCAATCTCAGATCTGAGAGAATATTTTTTTAGAGAAAATCATTGCGTCATCGTGTGTATCGGCAATCGGCAACGTTTACATTGATTTTGCACGCCTTTTTTGCGCCAAAATAATGTACATACACATATACAATGTGCTCTCGATCAATATTGATTACCACAGTAGCTGGGAATGCCAGTAATGGCGGTTCCGCCAACATTTGGTAGCCACTCTGCACTCTGGTCACGTGCTCTTCCACCAGAGAGTGGATGTATGTACACGATTAGCGAGGGGTTGAGGTGGAGGGGGGGAGGTGAGCGGGGAGTGAGTCGGGAGGTTTTCGCAAGTCCACCGCCTCATCCCCCGCTATTTTTTTTATTTTTCCTCCAAGAAAAGCGGAAGGGAGTGCAGAAAAGATGGCGCTTTGTGCTTGTCCACACTGATTTTGGCGCAAAAATACAATGGCATTGAAGGCATGATATTGAAATATATATTTATACACACCAGTGTTGTGTCCAACTGAGCACTCTTAACAGTTAAAATATTTGCTGACGCAAGAACAAACAGTGCGCGTATGGAACAAGAATCTTGAGACAAACACACGAAAATTAGTCATTTTTTAATATACGGCTATTTGTCATAATACTATATTTTTTTTGTGGGATATAATAACCCGTAATCAATCAAGCGTCGTGTGCTTTAACACTGTTACTGTTACTGAAATATTTCCCATATCTGCGACAACTCGTTGACACTTTCGCCTGAAGATGAGCACCACGCGATTGTGATCCGTATGTCCGTGCGACGTATCGCATACATTCCCGTGTCGCATTGTGTTTGACCTGACGATGTGATCAACACACGTGTAAATATTGTGAAGTACCATACGACATGCGGGTCACCTGCGCGACGATCCACAGAACGACCTATGAACGATCGTAGATGGACGCTAATATGAGCATTATTGCGCAGGGGGCAAGAGCTGAAACCGTGCGCATGCGCACGGCGCTATCGTGCGACAAAAGAGCCGTTTACACTTCATTTCGATGATGAGTTATTTTTCAACACGGTTTCTCACTAACTATCTATCTGCCAACTAACTATCTGCGCGAAATAAATAGCGCGATTTCGTAACGTATGAAATTGTTTGCCGATATGAGATGCAGGTCGTCATCATAAAACATTGAGATTAAATTATTTTATAAAGCATTAATTCTTAGAGTAAAATAAAAAATAGGATTCGAACCGGAACTGAATTGAAAAATATATTTAAATATTGTAGCCGTATTAAAAAATTTAGGAAAAATACTGTACTCGAGATACGTCATCTTAAACTATTTGGGACCAATTCCAATTGTCACAAAATACGATTTTTAAGAAGCAAGGAATTAGCATTTAAGACACGATTCCCTATTTCAACAATTCTAATGAATAACTTTAATCATATACGAAGATTTTTGAGAGGAAAATAAACACTAAATTTTTATGATTTTCCAGCAACACAAGTTAATGTTGAAAGGGCCTTTTCTGGTTTAAAGTTAAAATAGTTTAAATGAAAATACATTGGAAGATACAGTCAACCCTTCTATAACGTTCAGATAGAGACCACGCTATAGAAAGTTAGGCACCCATACACAATTTGGGGTTAGGTTTTTTTAACTTTCTTTGCGATTTGAAGCAAATCAAACATTTCACCCATTTTTATATTTTTATATTTTCAATGACGCTCCTGCCGAGGCAACGCTATACAATAAACCGCCGCAAACGCTATAGAAAAAAACGCTATATAGGAGGGTTGAATGTATTTTATAATTAAAGGCAAGAGCGACTCGTCCATATACACTGCAGAACTGCAGCACCCCTAAGCAAATTGCGGAAAAATGTATTTTTATATATTATTATTGTGTTATATAATTTATATATATTCAATGTCACACCGTACGGTGTAGAGCAAGAGTGCTGTCTGCTCGTCAGCGCTATCAGCGTTGCGTATTGGATGGATGCGGGGCGGTAGCGGGGTGGGGGAGAAGACTCGTCGCTTTGCGCTGAGTTTCGCTGCGATAACTTTCATCTTTTAATTATAAATAAATGATTTATATTATTGTATCAATTAATTTATTATAACTATTACAAGAAAAATAATATAATTTTTAATTTTAATTAAACATTTAAAAAAAATAAACAATCGGAGCTGAACCGAAAACCGAAATTAACCGTTATTTTCCCGGATATAATTATATATAATAGCGAAAAAATAGCGATTCGAAGCCCTGGAGTAGATATTGTGAATAGCATTTTCTGACGGATTTAAATATGACGTATCTTGACATTGGTAGACATATAGAATGCATACTTTATTATTGCAACTTGAAAGATTTTATGCGTTTCGATGTGTGTTGCGAATTTACTAAGCGTGGAATGAATTTTTCATCAAAAATAACATTGTTATAATACATCAGCCTCTATATTCGTCAGATATGATCCACTGTAAATTCTTTCTATCACCAAATATTAAATAAACATAAAAGTATAAAATATTGCAAATGATGTGGTGATAAAGACAAAATCGTTCAATAAGTTAAACGAATGATTATCTAAATCAGTGTTTCTCAAACTTTTTGATCCCCAAATATTTTCGTTAGACTTTGGACTTTGAGAATCACTGCTCTAAATAATTATGTCGATGAGTATCTATAAACTATGACGATAAATGTAGCTTTGAAATATTGAAAGTAGTAAAATTATTTTTTTAATTTATAATCAAATAACTGAAAATTACATCCATTCTCAGATCAATCAATTTATTCTGTAGAGCTTTATTTAGGTCCCTTGGTGACATAAATTTGGTTAAGTGTTAATTTAAATACTATTCCACGATTTTCATGTCTGTGGATGTGTTCATCGTGGAAAATACACGGAAAATCAATTAAAATAAAAGGATTCGTTCTGTTAAATTTTCATTTCAATCAAAATGACGCAATTAGGAACGTTGAAGGTCATATGCAACTATTAAACCACAGATTCTCCATATATGAACGAAAAAAATAATAATTAAAATGATACGAATTTTATTTTATATAACAGCGTCATTAAATTTCGCGAGTTTTCTAAACATGATTATTCATATCCCTGTTATTATTTATTTTATTTTTTTATACTGATTTGTAGAATAGACTCTATGTATATTGAATTCATGTTCATTTTCATAATTTAATATCTGATCATCGTGTCCGAATTTATTTTGAATGAGCTCGATATTACTCGCGAAATTTATTGGCGCTGATTTTTTAATTCTATGGATAAAGATTTAAATTATACGTATGGATAATAAAATGAAAATAGACGTGTGTTGACATTGTCTTCTGATAACATTTCAAAACTTACCATCCTTGCTCCAATCTTGGCCGATTGCATGGTGGCATCATTGCGAAATTTACATAACATTTTATGAATAAACACATTTTACTGCTTTATTTAATAATAAAAAAATATATATATTTCTTTATATAAAAGATTATTTCCTCAGTCATTTCTTTTGTTCCGCCAATAATATGGCGTCAGCCTGCGACCCTTCCATAATAATTTGCAGAAGCAAAACGGTTCAAGCCACCACCACCACCCGAAAAAAAGTGTTAATTAAATATCCCTGCGAAAAAAATTAAAGAGTTAAAACTCGAAATGAAATATGCAGAGGGTTGAAATAAGATTGCGAGCAATATATATATTTTTTAAAATTAGTTTTAATCCTAATCATATGAATATCTGCGTTTTAAGATTGTCTAGCTATTTTTTTTTTGTTAATTCGCACAGTCCTCGTCGTCATAAATTGCGCTCAAATTTTAATTACGCACAAGATTAATAAAAATATATAGAATTTTTTTACGATTTATACTTATGTAGCTGTAGAGGTTATCCTGAATATCAAACAAGGTCTATAAAATTCCGTCATATACATTAATGTATATATATATATATATATTTTTGTAACCTTCGTTCGAGACGTTGTTCTTGTTGACCACGTGCCGACCGACCTCTAACACAAAGTTGACCTTAAAAGATATACATGTATATCTGCGTCCTGATGTAATTTCGAAATGTCGCCATTTGTGCATATAAACAATTTTATAAAATTCTTTCGTACGTGTATCAAAAACGCTCGTCTCCCCCGTGGTCCATCGTCGTCATTGAATCGAATTTTGATATTGTTCGTGTACCACACCTGGTCCTGTGCTTACCCAAAAGCACACCCCAATCCATTCTGACCCCCCATACCCAATTTTGGACCCTATCTTCGGATCATACGTACGTAAATGCGATCGGAAATCGCGTGCCCGTCGCCGACGATCAATTCAACTTTGATGAACGCAGATATAAAAATCCGGGTAACGCTCCATTGTGTAATCCCTGCGCCTGTATGACCCTGTGACCTCAAAAAGACTGACCCTAAATCGGACCCACGAATTTTCGACACGGAATGCAACGCAAACTGCAGAAATAAATGCATTTGCATTTCGCATTTACAAGCACGCGCTGCGGTTTTGTGCGATAATACTTATTTAAATAATAAAAAAAAATCAATTAAACGCACGCGTCTGCAAAATTCTTCCCCTTCCGCGCTATCGTCTTAATGAATTTTTTTGCAAAAGGGTCGTGGGATCAGTCTCATAATATGGCGTTTAATTACGAGTTTCGGCTCGTAAATCAACGCAAATGAGTTCCGAATGATCGATACACAGTATCAATTTGTCCGATAATACGATTCGATGTTTGGACATAATTTATGGCCAATTTATAGTGCGGGGGTTGCGGTCACCCTTATCCCGTGCTATGTCAAAACAATTGACAATTGACACCCAAGGCGAGGGATGTGGTCAACGATCGAGCAATAACAAGAAATAAAATCAAAGTGGCCACTTTATTTGTGGGGCAATAAATTTATCAGATCAAAGACAATATGGCGAAACTTTTCTATTAGTGCTGATAGCAAACGATATATTATTATTAATAATAAAAAAAATCGTTTCTGATAATTTTTTTTAAACATATCATCTGCAGATAATAATTTTCAAGAGAAGCTCCTATATTTTGCAAGCAAAATATTTTTTTTAAATACAAACTATGCAGAAAAATGACGCTTAAACTGTAATATTAATTTAAAAAACGATTTGATTCCCTCTTTTATTATAAACAAGACTAAAATGCACAAATTAAGACTCAATAAATATATTATTAACGTATAATTGTTAGATTCCATCTTGAGTTTTAAATTTAATTCGTTATTATATGAAGTGTAAATAACGATTGAATCGTAGATTCATTATAATATGGCAAATACACCAGAGATTGACGATCCCTGTCATGTATTAATAAATTGTAATTATTATTAAAATGAACAGTGACATAAAAAAATCTGAATTTATTAAGATGTTATTTACATTCATATAAACAGTGACTGATGGTGACTTTGTGAAGCCTAATGCTAATTACATTTCAGAGGCTCCTTATAGCATTTAATTGTGAGAGGGAGAGGGTTATATGATGTCCAAAATAATGTATACATTGCTTCATCTCAGCCTATGTCATTTTCTATATAAAGAATAGACAAATAATTCAGTCTCTCATCTCTTCTAGTCGATCTGTATTTATTTTTTTATAATTGTAAGTTTAGAGAACGTTCTTTCAGCTCTTAACTTAATATCTAGCCACTCCGATACCCGGTAACAATAAGTTTTTTTTATTTTTCTTGAATAACTCCTTTAATAAAAATCCTACATATCATGTCTAAAAAAGGGCAAAATAATAAATATTATAAAAATCATTGTCTTTTATTGTCTGCAATTGCAAACAAATAATAAAATAACAATATCCGCTGATATTGCCACGCGTGCGATGTTTTTTTACGCTCGCATCCGATACGATGTACCGAGTGCGAGTGAAACGTCCAAAATATCAACCAAATTATGAAGCATATCATGAATAACTAGTTATATGTCATTTTTAAATAATATGTCAGGATATTGATGAAGAATTCATCAATATCCTGACTAGAAATGCTTAGGGCTCGCATCCGGTACGATGTACCGAGTGCGAGTGAAACGTCCAAAATATCAACCAAATTATGAAGCATATCATGAATAACTAGTTATATGTCATTTTTAAATAATATGTCAGGATATTGATGAAGAATTCATCAATATCCTGACTAGAAATGCTTAGGGCTCGCATCCGGTACGATGTACCGAGTGCGAGTGAAACGTCCAAAATATCAACCAAATTATGAAGCATATCATGAATAACTAGTTATATGTCATTTTTAAATAATATGTCAGGATATTGATGAAGAATTCATCAATATCCTGACTAGAAATGCTTAGGGCTCGCATCCGGTACGATGTACCGAGTGCGAGTGAAACGTCCAAAATATCAACCAAATTATGAAGCATATCATGAATAACTAGTTATATGTCATTTTTAAATAATATGTCAGGATATTGATGAAGAATTCATCAATATCCTGATTAGAAATGCTTAGGGTATCTGAGAGACCCCCTTCGGACGACGCAGTTTTTTTGAGCCCCTATGACAGATGAATTAAATAGGTTTTTTGAATAGTATATAAATGTATTTAATATTTTCTTCACCTGTTTTAAAAATTACTGTCTCCAACATCCATTAGAGATTTAATAAACTTTTACCTAATAATTCGTAAACTTTCCCCTATTCTTCTTAGTTCTGATTTTAAATAATTTAACGATGCATTTATTACAGAAACACGAAATTTATTTTGTCCCAAAAGTGAAGCAGAAACTGAAGCTCATAAAAAAGAAAACAAAATCAATATCCTGGGGCCCCCAATGATCGGGGGCCTGATGCTCCACCATCATGAGCATCCATAAAGGGATAATTTTATAAAATCGTGTTAAACGAGTACGTGCATATCTATAGAATAGAAAAAATCAATGATAAACATTTTTACAAAATAATAATATATTAAATAATTATTTATTGGCTTGAAGATTCAAAGTCACAGATGTGAATTCCATAATAATCCGGACACATATTAAAATTCAGTGTGACTTATACCACTATCATAATTAACGAATTATATTTATTCGTTAATGCGAGAATATAATCATATTCGGTTTAGTATCAATGTTAAAAATATGATTTCGAATCAGAAATTCACATTTGTGCAAAATTGATTGGCGGGCTCGCGTCCAATTGGCCAAATTGGCAAACAAGCACCTCATTGCGGACATCAGAACAAATCCGCAATGAGTCGTAATAACATTACGATGTTTGTCCAAATATTTTTTTTATAACACACGGCCAGAGATACGCTAGTCGGTGTTGGGCGCAGTGTAAATAGAGGCAGATGTTGGGGGCTCGAAAATTTTCTGGGGTCAGGATTGAGCCGAAATCATCCCCTTATTGTTCGGCGGCCACTTTGTTCTATAGCCATAGCTATTTGTGCCAGATCGGGTCGAAACTGGCGTAAAATTGCGCTTTTACAAGCGGCGAAATTACAAAATCAACCACCTGAACGCGACGCGATCGAAATAAAATAAAATAAAATTTAATATACGCGATTTCGATCCCATTAATCATCGGGCGTATAATGCAGAAAGTATTGGCCGACTTATGGGGGGGTGTGAGAGGTGGCTTAGGCCACCCTTGCTCGTCAGCTCAAATCCCCATAAATCCAAATTCGTCACCGCGAAATTAAAAGCCATCTGGCCGAATAATTCGACGCATATGCGGTATCGTAAAACGTCTACGCCATCCTCGAACAATGCACTCGGCAATCTAAATACCGGCCAAACGTCTCGGATCCATGAGAAATATTTCTCATTGTACGGCGTCGATATCCCATAGTTTGGCCTATGGGAAACGGACATTCAAATGACCTCCATTGACCGTCCATATCCTGTTCGCTGGTCCATCGGATGTCGTTTTTCTACAACTCATAGAAAACGCGGTCCAGCTCTATTCAGAATCCAACGGTCAGTATCCCCCAGATGATCGGGACAAGTTTTCGGTCATCTTGACTTGACCGTTGGTCATCTAATCATCCGAGGGCAGTATATCAAAAACTACCCCTTTATCATCGATTAAAAAAAGGGATGAATAGACTTCGATTCAATGAAAGCGACAGTTGAATAATCGAGATTCCCGCATTGTGCGCGGACCGCCAGCATCCGACAAGTTTTTAATAAATACTAGACATCCCCAAACTGCCGACAATGAACGCATTTTAATTCAAACACGTATATAAATATATTATTCACATGTTGAGGTTCTTATGTTTTGAAATTTATTGAAGTAGCCGGTCGAATATTTTGGTCCAGCAGGATTTTGATCCCTCGGCGGTAACTTCCAAATACTAGTTTTTTTTTTTTTTATATTATTTTTATTACTATACTTGTATCTATCTATTCAAGCGACATACTATTTTACTGTTAACCGTCGTTTTTTTTAAAAGCAACAGATAAAAGAGACCATTTAGGAGCAGAGACATTTTTATAGCAGAGGACCGTGAAGAAATTCGGTCATTTTTTATTCGTATCTTCTCTCACTGATTGTAAATATGTTTTTTGTAATATAGCAAATGCACATGTCAATGTTTACAAAGTGCGTTATAATTTAATATCATCGTCTCCATTGAGATGCTAATTTTATTGGTGCAACCACTTTTAATGCAGCATCGTAAATCTTGCGAATTACTTAGCGCAAATGTTAGCAAGGAAAACTTGATGCTGAATCAAAACATATTTTTTTTTTAATGTAAATATAATCTGATAGCTATCGATACGATTTTCTATGAATAATGAAGTTTTAGATATCGTATAAAATTTATGATTGCATTATAAATATGCTCGAGATAGAATTATCGTGTTAAACGAGATATAATGGGATTTTTGTGAACCAAAAAGAAATACATTATTTGTATAATCAAATTTAAAAATTTCGATCCATTTATTGCAAAAAATATTTGTTTTCGATTTCGCACATTCTACTTTAGCACAATTCGCTATTTCGTACATACTAAAAAAATGAATTTTGTCGATAATGGATTGATGATCAACATCGAAACGTTCCTCTGAGATTTCAATTATTCAAGCTAAGGCTCTTAGCTGGCAAAAAGATTTAAAGATTATTCTAACACGGTTTTCATGGAAATAATACCTGGTTCGAAAGACTGAAAATGAGATAAATCTTTACCTTATATTAAATTCACTAGAGAATGGCATTAATAGATTCTTTTGCAGATAAAGAATTTATTTCCTCATTATCCAATATTAGAGTACATTCTTCTAACCAAATATTCAGTCTTAATCGAAGGAAGAATCAGTTGTCCCTGGACATAAACCTTCTAAAACTAGATTTTTATTGCTTTTTGGTAGATTTATGATGGATTTTTTACATCCTCTACTTTCGAACATTCGATATTCCGACAGATTTTCAAAATCTTGCAGATATTATTTTCTATATTTTCAGATTATTGTGTTTTATTGACTCTTAATGCATGTTTCATGGATTTAAAAAATAATAGTTTTTTTTTTGTTATACGATTATTAAATGCAAATGGTATTTATTTTAGCATTTCATTTAAGAGCTGGGAATCGCGAATTTATAGAGATTCTTATGATGCTGGAGCATCAGACCCCCGATCATCAGGGGCCCCAATGGCAACCTCAGATCCACCATAATATTTTATAGACTTCAGTTTATACCAATTATATGTTACATGGGGTCTCTGAAACGTAATTAGCATCAGATTCCAAAAACTCAACATCCACTACTGCAAAGATGCAAGATTCTGCGATGTTTCTCAATGATTTGATCAAAAATCTGTTTCCAGCAGTGTCTATAGCAGGTTATTGTCGAATTTTGAGGGTTGTTCTGATTTAAGGGTGTCCTTTAATAGATTTAAATTGCCGGAACCATAACTGACATCCCTTAACTATGAGAACAGTCTTTAAACTTAAAAAATAATTATATATCGTGATCAAATATGTAGCATTTATTATGTGACGTATTCCTGACTTAAATATGCTATTATTAAAAATAAAATAAATTTATGATGCATAAAACAAAGCTTAGAAACAGTACTGTTGATAGAATTAATTGTTTATTTTTTGGTTTGATTTAATTATTTTATTTTCCGTGATTCCAATTTATCTACTCAGCTGTGATTCGGTGTGTTGCATCGTGTATTACCATGTGACGTATTCCTGACTTAAATATGCTATTATTAAAAATAAAATTAATTTATGATGCATAAAACAAAGCTTAGAAACATTACTGTTGATAGAATTAATTGTTTATTTTTTGGTTTGATTTAATTATTTTATTTTCCGTGATTCCAATTTATCTACTCAGCTGTGATTCGGTGTGTTGCATCGTGTATTACCGCGCATTTGCTGTGCGTGTATGGGGTGTATCAAAAGTGCATACAATAGTCGACAAAGACACTTCTCACGGAGCATCTCGTAATCTCATCCCGGTAACATAATACAGAATTCCGTTATAGAGATGGTCGATGGGAAGTGCCCCTGCCAGGTTCCTATCACCATTGTCCAAACTAGAGACACCCAGACTCCGGCTCATCCCTTTTAGCCAACAAAAGGGTGAGTCCACCCCTTGACAGAAAGACGCAATGTGGAGCACCGCAGCCAGAATAGTCCGCCGCTGCTCCCCTGCTGGGATAAAAAACACGGACCAAAAAACACGCTCCTTATCCCGATCAAAAAATCAAGAAAAACATCGTCAATCTAATGGCATTCGATTCTTCAAATGCGCATTTTCTGAAATAATTAGACGGGACTCGGAGATGCAGTGGGGACGTCGCTCACAATGGCACCGTCCCTGACCCATTTCGATGCAGAATCCTGATAAATGCATCTGCAACGAGTATAACAGGGCAAACCTGATTGGCGATCCCCAATTTCTTGTCAAGAACTGGACCCGTGCACTCTGCGCGATCGTATCTGACCAACGAAAGTGATTAATCACGCGAATAAATATCGAACGAATAAAAAAAAAAATGAGTCCGATAAAATTTCTATAAAATGGCAGTGCTCTCGTATTTTCCAATTTTTTGACTCACACAAAACATTTGTACCCGTCCTCGCCGTTCAGTCTGCCAAATGATGGATGGGAATTCTTCCATTGTGCCCCATGTCTCTTGTCCTCTATCTGCGGTTCTATACGATTTCACATACCTCTATTATTTTATTTTTTTTCCCCGATACATTCCTTTTTTTTATGGATTTGATGTAGCGTCATCGGTAGTCGTGTGATTTTTTTACTAGAATTTTTCTTCGGATATAGTTCAGTATTATAAAACAAAGTTCAGGCGACGACGTTGTTTGTTCCAAAGTTCAATCGCTGTTTAACCTTCTTGGATTTTTTTTTTGCCACCGTTTTTTGGAACATGGGATTTACGAAACGCAGTATATAATTAGTTTTATGTACAATAACAATTTTTTAACAGCGACAACAACCCTTACCCGCCGCGTTGTTATTAAAATAAATAAATATAATGCTTCACACCTCGAGAGACAATGATTATTTTTTGAGGCATTGTTTAGAAACATATTTTTTTTAAAAAAATGACAATGTGTTTTCATGAAAAGAAGATGACAACATATTATTTTCTGCACATAATACCATTATATTATTTTTTTAAACAAATCTTCTAAATCTTTAATCAATAGCATTACTGTATTGATAAAAAATCAATGGATTTTGATTATTTTTTTTCACTTCATATTTTTACTTTAAATATTCGAGTGTTATTTCTGAGATCTTCTTGAAAAATATATATTTTTCTATGATATTTTAATAAAAATATTTTTTTCTTTCGTGTAGATTCTCCATAATCTGTATCCGGATTTATCCATTAATTTTTATATGGATTCAGCTCCATTTAAAATGCTAATAAATCTCCGATTACACAACAAGCGTTGTCATTCAACCCATTGACATGCCGAAATCCATTATTCGTCGCGAAAAAAATTCTTACAATTGCGGAAATTTAATCAGGGCTCCGGGGGCGCACAGAGTCGAGTGCCATTGAGCTCAGTTTACCCAAAAAATATTTTATTTTGATAATTAAATTTGAATCGACATTTTGGGTAGCTTGCGGCACGCGTCCACAATGGCCCTGGGTCACACAATTGAATCGTACAGACTGAGGACCCCAACAGTAAGTCCCATAAAAAACGATTACACCATTGTACCACGAGGAAGACTTTATTTTTGTCGTTCGGGATTATAATCGAAGAGGGTCGATGCGCTCGCTTGAAGGGTTTCTTCAATATATATTTTTTTAATATTCCGCGTTTCCATCGCAAAAATATTCACGTCGGCGTGCATCAATCCGTTATGATTTGTTGGTTTTAAAAAAATGTTTACGATCTTAAGTTGCGATTTATCATACGTCAAGATCTGTAGATGGTATCGGTCGCGTATACTCCCATAAAAAAACTACATGCGGCTCGATTAACCACACTTTTAAATGATATTTGTGCTAGAAAAATGGTATGAATCAGTCACAATCTCATAATGCAACCGGCGAATACGAAACAGTAAAAAAAAGGATGAAAGGATCAAGGATGAAAGATGACTGTAAAAAAAGGATCGAAGCACACACAGTTTGCCTGGTCTCGCATCACCTCTGCCAGGCTTTATTGCGGTACAGTTTGACTATCACTTGATAGAACTATGACTTCGAATCCGCCTAACAATATTACGAAAAAAAATAATAAAATAATCAGCGTAATAATTAAATATATTCATAAGAAAACTGATTTAAATGAAAATTTTAGAAAAAGATTTCAACGGTCGAGCGCTCGCGAAACCCGACCCGCGAATAAAACAAATAATTACATAAATTATCATCAAAAACATGATTAAAAATCACTCACCAGTTTTCAGAATTACTGCATCGTCGTTGCACAATTTTTGAAAAACTTTCACTGTATTTATTGTTATTTATTTATTAATCAATTATCTTTGATTGTGAGTTCTAGAGCACCTTTTATCCGTTGGCAGCGTTGAGCACTGCACAAACAAGCGTGCCCCCCGCAGGGACCCGAGCCGAAGACCATGATGGTCACAGCACGCGGTGATCTGCCCTCACACCACCGCTGGACCAAAATCGAAAACAAGACAAAAAAGGAGCTGCGCCATGGTCCCGGTCCCAATTTGCTATGATTGTTTCGTTCCAGACATCACACGGAATATCAAAACGTTTAACCCTCTTCAAACTGTTATGTGAAATTGACCCCGTGAATTGTGACAGGGCGAGCCATGCCACACAAACCGCCAACACAGGGTGTCCAGGAAATTATCTAAAATCAATCAATGGATTATGCACACAATCAAGACATCGATGAAAATCAGGTGTTAAATTCAAAATCTTTATTTATTTCGCAGGGATTCTGTCTCTATCTATTTTTTTGAAACAGAAGAACCAAAAATGTCAAAATAACACCATTTTAACTTATATTACATAAACAACCCCCGAAATGAAACAAATCCGCATATTTTTTGATCAAATCCTGTGTTTAAAATGACTTTCCATATCATCAGAGCCTTTTCTATATCCTTTTTTGAAAATAAAATACGTTCGATTGCTTTTTAAACTCAATTACAATTTAAAAAAGCTTTTCTCTTTGAACTTAATAAAGCTGAAAATGAGTAATCAGGTCTTCCGGATTAATTTTTTTTAATAAACTCTATAATAAAGGAGTCAACAGCACTATTTGCTTATCATTGTTGTCCAAATATATTTTATTTAAAGTCTAAAAATAAAATATACTTGTAATATTATTATATTTATATTAAATTTTATATTTAATAAAGGACTTATACATATTAATATTATCTTTTTGGCTTGATAAAACGACTCGGAATGGAATAAATCACAGAACTACGATTAGTATATCATGCTGTTCTCAGAAAATATAATAATGGTTAGTAAATAAAGATAAAAGTACAATTAAATTAATTTTGAGATAATATTGAGCTAAAGGTATTGCAACGACCAGACCTAAACAGTCAGGAATAACTACCCCAGGTTTTAACATAAGTTAATCATCAATTGATCATATCTATACAGGATTATTTAGCATTGTCGATTTAGGATAAAAGAGGAATTTGATCAGCTCCATCCAAGATATATTTATGTAATCCTGTGCATTTAACGATGGAAATATCCATAATACTTCTTATCGTTTACTCATTATTGTGATCTTCTGATGAAAATGAAGAATTATTAATATTAGTATCGTGACTAGGAGATACAATTGTATTGTTATAATTGCATTTTCACCAGTGATGGATTTTTCCTTGGGCGCAGAAGGGGAATCATTATTTCAGAGGGCCTCAAAGATCAGCACTCAAAACAATTTAAAGAAAAAATAGTAGTATTCCCTGAATTAATCCCTATTTTGAATCATATGCACTGATTGCTCCGCAGATGATATATGGATTCCGGTGCGGCAAAACCTTAAGGCAAACGAACAAAACCTTAAGGCAAATGAACAAAACCTTAAGGCAAACGAAACAAAACTTAAAGCAAACCTTAAAGCAAAACGATGTGAGGCATCAGAACCCTCGCCATACAGTCCTTAATACCCTCGGCCCCCAGAAGCCCCCTGAATTTTTCTCAAAATTTTAAATATTTTTAATAACGAGATTGCTAATAAATAAATTAATAAATTGATCATCGAAATGAATAACGCCAACTATAAGATGATTTTTAAGAGGCTACCCCAACAGTCATATTTTGAACCATATGCACTGATTGTTCCGCAGACTATAACCCATGGATTCAGGCTATCTTAAGGCATAACGATGCAAGGCATCAAGGTCCTCGACAGCCCTAAATCCTCGGCCCTCAGAGGCCCTTGCATTTTTCTGTAAATAATAAATATTGATAACATTGAGATCGCTAATATCAATCATCGAGTTTTATTTAATTATTTTTATTGTATTCCATATTTTTATCAGACTATGAATAACATTTAGAATTATTTTTCCATTAATTATAATATTTTTTATAAAAAAATAGTATGAAACATAAATAATATTGAATGTAAACATTTGTTTAATAACGCTTTAATTGAAAACGTTATAATATTTTTTTAATATTAAGTATACCGAAAATAAATCCATTTTTTGTGTGTTATTTCCTGAACACGGTGGAGTAAATAAGTTTTTTTTTTCTATAGTACTGTTCCTCAGCATTCTTGTGTCATATATTTTATTTCATTATTAACAATGTAATGAACAAGCCCGAAGCTCGTAGCTCTCAAATAAGACATAAAGATGAATTTCTTTCCGGTATACATAAAATATTGGGTATACCGGAATGTTCTGTCAAGATCATGTTAGAGCAAAATCCTTTTTTAACAACATCGCAGATTGCAGAAAGGCTTGTTTCAGCTCAACAAATCATTTCGGATCATATTCGTAAACTAGGATTGTTGAGGAAATATTCGAGATGGGAACGAAACAAAATCGAACCCTTCTTTGCCGGATGATAACTGGGGATGAAAAGTGGATTATCTATGAAAACAACGTAAAGAGAAGAGCATATTATGAATCCGGAAAACATGCCTCCTCCATTTTTAAACCGAAGTTGAGCCTGAATAAGAGAATGTTGTGTATATGATGGGACATTCGAGGACCAATACATTTTGAGCTGTTGAAACCGAACGAAAAGCTAAATTTGGAGAGGTACTCTCAGCAATTGGATCATTTAAAAACAGCACTCCAAGAAAATAGGCCGGCGATGTTCAATAGGAAGAACATCGTACTGACTCATCAGAATCTCGCAGAGCTAGGCTGGAAGATTCTGTCGCATCCACCACACATCTCGGATCTAGCTATTATCACTTATTTCTGTCATATCAATTATTTTTAAAGGGCAAAAAAATCAAAAACGAAGACATAACTCTCCGGTAGACCCAATATTAAAAAAATAACATTGTGTACGTCCATGACTTATGGTATCCGTGGAATTGCGCGCTCTCCGACGCCGCGCATGCGCAGTAAATCTTATGGATTTGATACATTTACCATTCACACATCCTGTAGATTATTTATAATATTAATACGAGTGTATAAATAGATTTGATGACAATTACTTGCAGACAGACGTCTGTCCCGTGGCGATTGTGTTAGTAGGTCAACTGATGTAATATCACTTAGAGCGCTCGCATACAGCGTGTCCAAAAAGAATAAATATATAATTATATTCACCGCATACGACTGAATTAATTAGGAGCGTTTAATATTAATGTATGCTGAAAAAAAAATCATGAATGAAATATTTTAGCATTATACGCGATATCGGATCCAATGTGAAGCCCATGCATGTTTTTTCACTTACCGCTGATGGAGGATGCGAGGTCTCGCGTGACGTCATCGTCCCGATGCACAAGTTTCGGCCGCGTCCGTCTTCGGTTGTCGTGGCGACGCTCCGGACGAACTTGTGAGCGTCGCCCGGTAATTTATAGTAATCACGAGGCCTACACACATCGTCTTCTTCAATTGGGTTCAACTTCATTAACTCGTCTGTTGATCATTGCACGTACTGTAGGACATGTCTCCGTATGACACAGTGACTTGCGGGCATGTGGGCACGGGAGACGGAGATAAGTCCCACCTGGATGATGGAATGATTGCAGAAAGGCGTTCCGAACCAGAGCTGCATCTTTATTAAGCGATGTATTGAATCATCCTGTAGCTCGTTGCAGCTGCATGCGACGACAGTAACCAAAATCCGCGATTTCCGTTTACGAATCGTACAAAACGACACATTGTAATTTGATATCGCGTTACTACTTTGATCTCGTCGTAAAAAAAAAAGATTTCTTCAAAAAAAAAGTGTATGGACTTGAAGCAGTGAACGACCTTTGTAGTAGATTGACGGTAGTTTTGCGCAAATACACTACGTAATATTCAAATATTAATATTTGCTCACAAAAATACCTACGGTGTCAATTTTCGAACGTGTCTTACAAGATTTTCGAGTGACGAAAAAAAAATATTTGCCGTGTGTTCCACGCTGAATTTAAAATCGCATTCATTCATTGCGATCTGTAAAAAAATAATTTAAAAATCAGTTAAATGGCCGACAATCGCCATATTTGCAGACTCAATTTGCACGCGTTTCATGTATCACTTAGTACAATCAACTGCACCATAAATAATTCTTTATATATATATATTTATTTAATTAAATTAATTTACGTGTTCATTTTGGAGCAAGTGTTGCGTGAAGCCGCATCAGCTCTCCTTGATGTGTCAGAAATGGCGTAAAAATCGTAAGATATGGCGTCTAATTAGAGTGTGAAATCTGTCAAAAGCCACTGGCATATAAAACAGGAAATCATATTTTTTTTCGTGATAATATATGGTCAAAAAAATAGGTGCAAGAAAATTTTTTGAGAGGCCGATGAGAGGTCCGATCGCTCGTATTAATTGCGACGCTAATTTGATATACAGTGAAGTAGATCTCAATAATTATTATACGCCATATATCTATAATGCAACAGAAATATATGCTTTCAATAGAATAGGAATGTATTTAATACTAAAAAAAAAATAATAATAAAACGACGGAGAATATTTTATTCCTGTATATTTTCAATTGAAATCAAATATTTGTGTCTAAACATCTCATTTGAATGCAGATTTTTCAATAATTTAAATACATGTACACATTAAAAATTTCATTTATTCTTCAAATTTGCATTAATATAAATAATTGTTAAAAAATATTGTTTGGTTCCTTAAATCTAATCGTTTGAATATAATACACATTTATACACACATATACACATATTTAAATAATTTATGTATTTCTTAATCAATATTCTTAGATATTTACAGAAAGTCGGGAGTGTTTTCAATGGTGATTTCAAAAGTTGTGAAGGTGAGCTGGAAAATTTTCGACAAATTTGTATTTTAATTTTGAAACGTTTAGCACATTTTATTGCCAAATTTCAAATTCTTTCATAGCGATTTGAATTAAATATTTAATTAAAGCAATATCGATTAAATTGTGAAGGTCAGTCAAAAAACGGTATTCTTATAACATTAATATTAATATTTTTTCATCATATTACGTCTAAGAAAATATTCAGTTGTTATACAAAAATAAAATAAATAATAATAATAAGTGTTTCGTATTTTTTTATAAACAATTATTTAATGCGCATTTCAATGATTCCGCGTAAAAACAGAACATCTGAAATATCTGAATAGTTCGTGATATTTTATATAAAATATTATTATATCTCTCTTTATAAATATTCTTTTGTATTTATCCTTATTAATTAATTTATTATTATTATATTTGATAAATCTATTATTACCGTACACATTTGTTTTAAGTATTATTGAAACTTAACAGCACTTAACTGGTCGTTTAAAAATTAATATGTTCAGTCAGTATCATCCTCAGCATCGTTTTATAATTCAACGCACTAGTTACAGATACCAGATTAATTAATTTTACTTCGTCTTTAACGTCTTCGTCTTCATCGTCGACAATTAACACTTTAAAGTCGATTAATAAAAATAATAGATTTGTATTCTTGAAAAATGCGTAAATGCTGTATAGAATTTTTCATTGGATCCAAGGAAACTTAATGTCATCTGTATAATTCATCACAATTATGTTTTTGCGTATTGGTACAATTCTCTTTGACGTATATTGACATTGATAGCCGTTTTAGATGCTTATTTTATTGTTATTTGAAAATGTTTCAATATGCCCGAAGATTTTTACTAGAAAATTTGATATGAATTTTGTCTAAAAATAATTCAGCGCTGATGTATCAGCCTCTATATTCATCAGACATGATCCCTAGTGACTTTTTATTATTTTATTATTTTTATCAGTATCCTAGCCTAGTATTGGGGACCCCAAGTTTTGATTTTTCTCATAAAATTTTCTCAAAAAGAACAATATTCGCTGCTGTTGCCAAGCACGCGATGTTATTTCTCGCTCGCATCCGGTACGATGTGCCAAGGTATGAAGCATATAATGAATAACTATTTTTGTTCTTAGAATAATCTATTTAAAAAAAGGGCATGATACTTGAAATTCTCGGGGTATTTTGAGAGACCCTCTTCGGATGACGCCGTGGTTTTTAAACCGCTGTGACAGACGGATTTTAAAAAAAATATTTTTTATCTACGTTAGTTTGGTTGAAAATATATATACACCAATCCCTCGATTTACGCGGTTTCACTTTTACGCGGTCAGAAAAAACAATATTTTTTTTAAGAAATCAAACATATTTTGTGGCAAGTGTCCTCCAAATGCATATTGCATCAGATTACTCCACTTCAACGACCAGTCTATGGCCTCGCTGCGCGTGCAGTACGTCAAATATTGTTGTAGGGGCATCTCTTGCAGCGCACCGTGAATGATCTACTGTTCATTACAATTAAAGCGAAATAGCCGTAGAAGAAGTATCACCTCGGATCCTGATCAGTTCTAAATATACCTCATACGTTAGAGATGTTATACAATTTATGTCGATGTCGATTTATTAAATCTATTTCTTAATAAAATTGTATTTTATGCCTCGTTTTACGCGGTTTTCTGGAACCTATCCCCTTATTTTATATAAACTCGAATTCTCGATTTACGCGTTTGTTTCTTGGAACGTATCTACCGCGTTAATCGAGGGTTGTATATTTTTTTTGGAAAAGCCTCATTTCCCGTAACTATGTCTGAAACATCCTGTGCGCATTGTACGAGCTCTGACGAAACGAGAATAGATGTTACCGATGGATGAGCTGGCGCAAGAAGTGTCTTGCAACATTCTTCGACTTGTCGTGACCTAAAGGACGCAATTACAGACATAGATATGTCCTTGCCTGTCACAGCGGATAAGGAATCGGCATTCCCCGTGCCCACAATACGTCAGCGAAATTAAATCGCAATTTTTGCGCGAAAAATGATCGAAAAAGGACGCCGTGACATGGCGGCGTTGTGTCAACGAGCGCTATCGAACCATGTCATCGGGTACGCTATCGACGTAGCCGCTGCTCCTTTTTACCATCGATGTCCTTTTTAATTTTTTTACCATCGGCCCTCGACATCTCGCAATAAAGAGGATACGGCCTTTTGTCGGTTCGGCAACGGTCCCCACCATTAATTTGTATATTTAATATGAGAAATGACATCTAAGCGTGGCATTCCTCGGTCAGCTGGCCGGGGCAGGGTCGCATCGGGATATTCGATTATTGTATTAAATAATAAGGCCGCATAATCCTTTGGCACAATGCGAAATTACCGCATTCCGAAACGATTATGCAAATCGACGGCGTAATCCATTCATGCTTTGTATGTTTATGCAATTAAATTGTTAATAAATATTTATAACAATCGGCAACGGTAGCACGATACGAATAAATATAATAAAAAAAAGGAGAGATTAATCCATCTCTGGCGATGGGTCAGGTGAGTACCTGTGCGACACCTGCCTCCGAGAGCTACTTGTAACGGACACCTTACTACGGTATCCCGGGTACAGTCCACCGAATAAATACTGCGACAGGACTATATCGACGTGTTATTATTGCATTGAATAGGCAATGATGAGCATTGTCGACAATTTCTAGTGCGCCATCGTCGTTTTTTTCAGCGTTTTTATGGCGTTCAAGGTGTTTGGGGTCCCAGCTGCGTATCGATCCACCTGTCCTTGGCCGGTGATAACCGTTCCGGTACTTGTTGGGTCTACTGTGCAAATTTGACGGCAATGTGTGGTAAGTGGAAGGTGGCTTATCGGGGGCCCGTAATCTCTCCACGGTTCCTTTCCGCCATCGCCCGCTGCGACCAGGGCTATCATTTTTAACGTTTTATGCCTCTCCTTGGATCGACTCTTGTCTAATTACACGGCCTCGATATTTTACGCCAGGTGTATTCAAGCGGGGGGACGAATGCGCCCAAAAATAACTCCAAAAACTAGCATCAGAACGTCTATCGTTTTAAAATCGTATACTCTTTTTAACACGGTTTCAAAATTATCTGTGGATAAAATACAGAAAAAAAATCAAGAAGTGTATAAACAACTTGTGAAACGAAAACAACTAGAAGTGGAAAACAGATTTTCTGTAGTGACAGTAACAACAAACAAAATGCTTCATCAGATTCTAACACATTAGACGCGTCTTTAGTATAATATATTTTAAATTAAAAATAATAAAAATCGCTTCTGTTGCTACGCGCGCGATGTTTGTTCTCGCTCGCATCCGGTACGATATGCCGAGTACGAGTGAAACGTAATCGACATCATATATCATGAATAATTATTTTTATGCTTGGGGTCCCTGAGAGGCCCCCTTCGAACGATACGATTTTTTTTTGTATTTAAAGAACAAATCTTCAGTTTCATCACTTTTTTCACGGTTTTTTATACACGATATTTATTGGAACGTATCTAAAAAATAAGAGCTGAATATAATACGATGGTTTGCACTTAAAATAAATTAAATGACATTTGATTTACACGCTTTTATACAGATCATGGAAAATGTATGCGTACCGGAACGGCGTACCTTATATATTTATTTAATTTTTTTTTCTAAAAAAAATCAAAGTAATGTACGCGCTTGCCTCGATTTACACGGATTTATAAAAATTTTATTATTATTATGCTGATGATGATTTTTATGTGTTTGATGCTTAGATTTTCGCGATTTTTCATGCAAAATAATTTATTACCTGTAATAATGATTTTTTGCACGTGTACAATGATGATTTTGATTATGAATATTGAATAAAAGTCAATTTATAATCAATTTTTCTTCCGAAGAAAATATCTTTGACATATTTTGACATTGGGATGTCATTTCTAATGCTTATTATATCATTGGCTAAACAGTTTCGAATGTTTTTGAGTGTCTGATTGATTTTTTACTTAATAAATCGAAGATATTAAAAGATTTTTTGTCATAAACAATACGAATATAATGTCTCAGCCTCGGTATTCGCCGGAAATGAGGCTCTATGAATTATTTTTATTATCGAAAGATGAAAAAAATCAGTACAACTTATTTTATGCGATTGATTTTAAGTACTCAAACCCATCTTTCATATGTATATATATATATATATTTTTAAGACCGAATCTGCAACAACACATTCATAATGCGACGCTCATCAGCATTCGATTATTATATAAAAAAATATATCGATACTCGGAACGATTATCGATACTTTGGCAAATACGCGGAACGAATCGTCCAATCCGCACGCAACACCAAGCAATTTCGGCACAATCAACACGCTGTTATTTTCTGCAATCTGCATGATAGCATATCACCGTATAATATATTTAAACTAAACAAATAGGTTTAACACATTTACTATAAACGGGCATTATAAAAGCGATATCGGTTATCCATCGGCACGCAACCGTGCCGTGACGAATTACGACGCTAATCCTTTCTTTTCCAGAATTATTCACCGAAAATTAATTTTCGCACACATGTGAAGAAGCAACGTTCAAAAGTCGCGACTTCCTCCGGCGAAACGTACGACCGGAAATGACATCCGAGCGTCGGCCATGCTATAAATCGATAATGTGCAAGTACCGATCGTCTCAAAAAAAAAATGATCAATCGCGTTGTTTATATCATATATGGTCAACCTTCGACCCGCGAATCAGATCCGGCCCTCTCCTACTTGAAATTTTAGTTATAAGCCCGTAAATAAGATTTATCTGATCGATAGCTATAAAGCAATGCTTATAAAATATCCAATGAAGAGAAAAATAGGCTTAATTACAAAACAAGCTCGAAAGAAAGGATTAAAAGGACCTCTAAATTGAACAAGAATTATTTGACTGCAAATCCCGCCACAAATTCGTTTAATTTAGACAGTATTAAGCTGTTATTGATAATAAATAAATATTCTGTGCACATCTAAATAGATCTTAATTAATAAATATATATAAATCAATGCGTCTAAAATAATCAAAAGTCACTGAGAGAGTATTGTCGCCATGGGCTCGGCCATATAACTCGGCAATATATGTCTAGAGTCGCAAACAATTAATACGCCAATACATATCACAATATTAGACAGATAAATAACATTAAAATATATAAATTAATAACTATGACTTTAACGTGATGGAAAAAATGCAAACATCTCACTAGCAAAATGCGACAACAGTTTACTGTAATGTTAACCCTTTGAGATACAATATCCGTCGGTATTGGGCATCGCTTGTTTACTGGTCAATAATAAAATTATTATAAACATATTTACTATGAAATAAATGTTCTGGAAGAGATAAAATCATTTTTCAACAGATAAATTGTATTCTAGAATGAAAAAAATATACATGAAATTGAAATGAAAAACAGGAATGCAATTAGAAGTAACTGAAGATGATTTTCATGGGTCACAAATATGGGAATTATTTAAAAAATCTAAAGCTTAGTAAACAAGAAAGGTTTGTCCAAATATATAAAAAAAAAAATCCGTTCCATCAAGCTGTGTTTGAGATTAGAGCATTTCTACAATTGAAGCAATGAAAGAAACAGATCAATCCTTGGACATGAAACCAAATACTACAGAGTACCGTTAGTCATTTAATAACAAAATTGTAAGTCCATAAAATAAGCAAAGAATATTTGTAGCAGAGGACTGTGTCCTTTGAAAAATTATAAATATATAAATGGACGAATTTAACTGAAATATCTAGGTGGATAAAATTGATAGAATTATTAATTCTAAACAAGATAATGGAGTATTTGAAGAGTATTCATTCATTTCCAAATATAATACACTTCAAAGATTGTCAAAATGGGGATGTTTCAACGTTATCGTCGAGCGAAAAAACACATAACAATTTGGCAGTTTTCAAAGCCTTGTTAAATTTTCAGAAATCATGTAAAAAGTTCATTCGTATTTAAAATCAACGCCAAATATACTGAAGCAAATTTTTAAGGTATATCACGCGTTCATTGTTAGTTTTTTCATTAATACTTATAAACTATGAAGAAATACGGCTTTCCTTGACCATAAAATGAGCATATGTCCCGTTTTGGGGAAAAAAATAAATGGAGACGTTAAGTAAACCCCTAGAAAATAGCGAATATTTTTTTTAAATCCAAGATATACTGACTATGCGACGTTGATAGCTTACAACGAAGAAGAATTGGCCGAACTGCTCAAAAGAATTGTCTGCGAAAGTAAAAACTAGAACTCAAGATCGATATTACTAAAACCGAGCTGATGATAGTCGAAAGAAGCAATCATCTATACAGATCCGTTAATATTCCGGATTTGAAGAGGGTAACGAAAATCGTGATTCAGAAACAACAAGGCGAATAGTGATGGCTAAAAATGTAAAAGCTGTCATCAATTTAGAAAAACAGGGAGATATTCAAGAATACAATAAAATGTTGAGTCTGGTAATGAAAAGAACGACAAAGATGACCGACTGCTCGAAGAGATTCTTCGATACTTTGGATATCTCAGCTCAATAGAACAAGAATGTCGAGAATAATCAATGAATATGACTGATTTTAAATCAGTAGGTTTTTACGGTATTAGCTAATGCTAAACTATTAAAACGATTCGTCGATCCAAGACAAGATATTGCGAATCACAGATTTATTACAATTATTTATCGACGAAAATATTGGCGATTAGTGTTGAATTATTGCAGATACGTTTGCGATTGTGAATTGATTTTCGTATGCGATGATTTTATTCGGGTTGTTCATCATCTTCTGATGATTGACAAGACTCGTTGACCGTTAAACGACGCCCAACGCCCGCGTGCAGAGCAAAGGCCAGAGCAACCGTATAGGAAGGAGCGTCCGTTCAATTGAGCCCACATTTTTCATTTATGTTAATTAATGTTAATTCAATTCAAGGTCAAGTTCGATTCAATTTCGACCGAAAAAAAAAATATATATATATAAACGCCATGGGCAAAAAAAAGTGCATAACTTAGGCATATTATAATGACCGCTTTTCACTGTTTTGAAATGCAAATTTGCATTACGTTGCACACTTGATTTTTATTATTCTCTTTTTTTATTTATTATTATTTATCCGCTCGTTGTGAGGCCGTCGGATTGGGGTGAATAATTCGTGAGTTGACCGCAGCATTCGACGCGCAGGTGATTCGTCGGGGCGAATTTCACCCGTTTCTATCTTCGTTTAGGGCACTTTGATCGATATATATTTTTTTGTTAAACAATACATGCGAAAACCGTCGTGATCACGGCGGAAAATCTTGCAATTTTCTTGTGTGAATAAATAAAAAACGTTTATTATTTAATAAAAGTGTCTCATTTTATTTTTTCTTTCAATTTATAATTATTGTAATTCGTATTTTTATTTAATTATATGTATAGTAAATATGATATATATAATAACACATATACAACGCACCAATCAGAAATAATGCCGTCAATTTTCTTCTCAACGAATGAAAGGAAAACGAGTGAAGTTATACAAAAAAAAATAAAAGAAAAAATGATTTTTAAAAAATATATATAGTAAAAAAACAAAATTAATAATCAGTCCTAAGAGCTACCCTTAATTTATCGTCCCCGCGGCAGCGGGGCGATTTTATTTATTTCATTATATACACTCACAATATCTCACTTTCTTTATTTTTATTCAATAGTTTAAATAAAAATTGAAATATTATTTTTATTTACAAAAATTTTCAAAAAAAAAAAATAACTATTATTACACAAAACGTGACATTTTCTCGGACGACGGTAACATTTTTTTTTAATTTAATTAATTACTTTAATTAAAATAACATTTTTTTTGATACACAATTGTTTCTCGAGGAAAATAAAATTATGCCAAAATACGCGACATCGATCAATCTTTCCGAGCGGGAATCGTCAACAAGAAAAAAATAGTCTCTCACAATCGTCGGGGCAAAACAAAATAATAACAAACGAATCGGATCAGTCTACAAATATATACGGGACCGCGGAACAAAATTGACCAAAATAAAGAAGATCGCGGGTTAAGCTACGTCCATATGCAATATCACATTTTTCATTTTTACCTACCTACATTTTTTTGTTTAAGTACCAAATTATCCTCGTCGATGCGCCCAGGCGGACAAAAATTTATACACATATACCCTTTGCCAATTTTACAACGGCCGTCGACACAGTTTTTAAGGTTAATCTTTTGACAGAACGCGCAAAGCGGCAGAAGAAAACAAAATATAAAAACGATAACAATATTTTCCCATCCCGACGGAACTCGAATCGCCGTCTTTCGAAGGAAACGTCCACAATATCAATTTGCCCGCCACCGGCGGCGCGGAAAATCACTGGGGGTTCATATATTAATATAATATATTAGATTTAAAAAAAATATTTAACAATAATTACGGCAAAGAGGGATCGAGCGATCGGTCGTCGTCTATTTATATTATTATTATTATGCATACATATATACAATCGTTACGGACGACGCGATTCGTCGAAGATCGGCCGCGGGGTCGTTTATTTTAGTTTTAAATTAAAAATTGAGATCCTCGCGACGGCGACGACGGCGTCGACCGGAGGGCGGCCCGGCGATATCTTCGTCGCGGCCGCGCACAAAAAACGGTTCGATCGATTCGAAAACGTCGACGCATTCTTTCGGGGGCCCGCCTTCTTCGCCCCGAAGACGTTTTTGCACAACTTCGACTCTCCGGCGCCGGGGCGAAGGTTCGCGCCTCGCATTTTTGCGCGGATCGAGGAAATATGCGCGGCGCCCTCGGACAAAAAAAAATAAAACTATCGACCGTCGACGACGACCGGGCGCCCGACGACCGACGAGAAAAATGTGATCGTGCATTCGCATAGTGACTAGGGACGACCGGGGGGCCGACGCCGGGCGGCCGTCGCGGGGCGAGCCGGCCGCCCGGCCGCGGCGCCGATCGAACGACCGCGCCGACTAAACTTTAAATAAATAAAAATTGCGGCGACGACCGCGGGGCGACCCCCTCGATCGCCTCGATTAAATAACAAAAACGGGGGCTTAGCTCGCTCCGAGGCGCCGCGGCGCCGCGAACGCTCCGCAACTCGCCTTCCGTCACAATTCCGACACCTCTCCGGGAAACGTCCGCCTTTCGGCCTAGGCGAGCGCCCGTCGGCGCCGCGCCGCGAGCTCGCCGCTCGGCTAGAGCTGGGGCGCGCTATCGTCCGGGCACAAGAAGTGTCTGTCGAGCGGGGCCCAGCAGGCCAACTGTTAGTGCGCGGCGAGCTGGTGGCCGGCCATCGCCTGGGGGGACAGCATCGGCGGCGAGTGCGAGTGCGAGTGCGAGTGCGGCCCGAGCGGGCTGCCGTGCAGCTCGTGGTGCCCGTAGTGCATCGGCGCGCCCATCCCGTCCATCATGTCGCCGCCGAGGGTGTTCGGCGGGGTCATCCGCTTCTCCTTCTGCCGGTTGCAGATCCAGACGCGGACGACCTCCTTCTCCAGCTGGAGGCTGTCCGCGAGGGACGTGATCTCCTGGGCGGAGGGCTTCGGCTGCTTGTGGAAGTGCTGCTCGAGGGCGCCCTTCACGGACACCTCGATGCTCGTGCGCTTCTTGCGCTTGCGGCCCTGCGCGGCGATCTTGTCGATGCTCGTCGGGGAGCCCGTCGTCGAGTCGGCCTCCTCGAGCCACTTCTGCAGGAGCGGCTTCAGCTTGCACATGTTCTTGAAGCTGAGCTGGAGGGCCTCGAACCGGCAGATCGTCGTTTGCGAGAAGACGTTGCCGTAGAGGGTCCCGAGGGCGAGGCCGACGTCCGCCTGGGTGAAGCCGAGCTTGATGCGGCGCTGCTTGAACTGCTTCGCGAAGGCCTCGAGGTCGTCCGAGGTCGGCGTGTCCTCCTCGCCGCTGAGGTCGCGCTCCTGCGGCAGGTGGTGGTGCAGCGAGGGCGAGGGCTGCAGCTCCCGCAGCGAGGGGTGCAGCGGCGAGACGTGGGCGTGCTGGGGGTGCGCGTGCAGCATGCCGTTGACGGCGTGGTACTGCAGCGGGGAGCCGCCGCCGTAGTGCGACACCACGGGAGGACTTATATCAAGTTAGACTTATTTTAAAGGGGACGTTTACTGAGGTACCACG
>JAGXCT010036140.1:0-51935 GCA_022495035.1 Philopotamus ludificatus | reverse complement strand
GGTATTATTTAATCACTTCGAAGCATTTACAACAGTTAAAAAAATATTAAACCATTAAATTAAAATAAAAAACTTGGTTCAGTTCAGCCAAGAAGCAATAACTTAGCCGTGCCTATTGGGAACCCAAAGTTTATTATTTTACTCGAAAAACTCTGTTAATATAAATACTACATGCCAAAAACTAAAAAAAAACAACAATAATCGCTTCTGTTGCCACGGGCGCGATGTTTTTCTCTCTCGCATCCGATCTGATGTGCTGAGTGCGAGTGAAACAAGCGAATTACGCGTGCTGCGAGAGCTCAGTCTCAGGCAAGACATCGCCGATAGCATTGTCATTTACGTATTGATTAGTTAAAAATCCAAAATATCCACAAAATTATGAATAACTATTTTTATTCTCAAAAATCTTGAATTGCTTGGGATATCTAAGAGACCCCCTTCGGACGACGGGATGGTTTTCGAACCACCGTGACGGATGGGTTAATTAATTACAGGATCTCATGTAAATTTTATTATGTTACTAATTTTTATTTTTAAATGCGATGCCTATTTTTAAGTATTTTTTGCAGTTCTATTAAGTCTGATTTTTAAGGCTTTGATATATTCTTGAGGATAACATTGAATCGCGATGATATTATTGTTTTAACTTCAAATGTCTTTGAAGAACCAGAAAATCATAGTGAAGTAGAAGAAAACCCTGTCCCTCTTACTGAAAATGTAATTTGAGAAGGAGTTCAACTTTGCAATAAACTAGAAAATCATGTTCATGTTATCACCCAGATACGGAAAGAGCTTTCAAATTTTAAGGTGAGCTTAAAAATTGTATATCTGCATATCATGAACTCCATAAAAAATGTTTAAATCATCATCTTAAAGATGAATCACATATAATAAGGATAAAGTTAATTCTGATTCTGTTTATAAAGAATCATTGCCTTCAACAAGAATCCTCCAGTGGGCTGGTCACGTGTCAAGGATGCGAGACACTCAGCCGGCGAAATGGCTAAGATTAACAAGCCTTTCTGTCCGAAGAGGAGAGGAAGACCAAGGCTGAGATTATTGGACTGTGTTCAGAGGGACACTGCATCTTTGAAACTTAACGGAAGATGGAGCGACGTGGCGATAGACCGAATAAAATAGAGAATGGTGTTAGATGAGGCCAGGGCTCTACGATAGGGCTATTGTGCCTATGATGATGATGATGATGATGATAATAAGGAGTTTCAAACAATTTTTTCTAATTTTTTATAAAAAAATATGTAAATTTCAGTACATTTTAAGACATTGATTAAATTTGATGCGGTTTTATAAAATCATGAAACCCATCCCTCATCCTTCTGAGAGTCAAGTATTAATATAGATAGATACGCTATCGCATAAAAGCAGACATGGGCTTACAATGGAAATATATTAGGAGAAAATCTTATTTTCAGCATGAAAAGGATAAAAAAATACGTAGATTTTTTTTTGTTAGAATTCAGAAAAGTTCACATGATTTTGTGTGTTAGGTTCTTCTAATATTTCGACTAGTTCTTCTCCGTTAAAATACGGTCTTCTAAATATTAATTTTCATTTCATATTCATCTTTATCGGTGGTACAACATTTTCTCCACTGACTACTTCTGGCCACAACTTTTTCCCACAACTACTCCCAGTAAGCATTTAATATGGATTGTTTAATTTTTGCAGATTCAGAAACATTTTCTACACAATTTCGAATAGAATTGTTTGTGGAACTGTTTAATTCTCATCTAGATCTATATCGTTGAATATTTCACAATTTATTAACCGTTTTATTATTCATTTTTAATATTAATGATAATAGATTTTGCGATTTTGTGTCAATAAATGTGATTCTATATCTATGAATACTCAAAAAAATATCAATTTTGACTGCTTTGAAAGGGTCAAAATATTGTTAACTCCGTAATACTCCGTGGGCCAGACGTATTGGCCCAAAAGGTTCTATAGCAAACGACTTGAACCAAGTTTTTTTTATTTAATTAAAATAATTTCATTTTTTAATCGGATATCAAATCAAACCCTATAAATGCTGCTTATTCATTTCTTCAAATTTGTAAAAAAAAAATAATGAGAAAAATAACTCTAAGATTCGACTAAAAGTGAACAGATTAGATTTTTTGAAATAAATAAAAAATCTTTTCGTTTCCTTCAACGTATCAAACCTTGCAAAAGAAAAAAAAATATGCTATTTAAATACAGTCAGCCCTCCTATAACGAAGAAATTTGGACTATGTTATAGAAACTCGCGTTATAGAATCCAAGGCAACAATATAAAATTTAGGAAACTTTTCCTAAATATTGTATTGTTGCATTGGCTTCATTTTAATTGGATTTGGTAAATTGAACGAAATAAATACATCGATCATTTTTCGTAAGCTCTATAGCGGTATAGAAGGGAGCGCTATAGGAGGGTTCACTGTATGGTATTATAGACCCTTAATTCAAAATTATTACACGATATAAAAAAAAGCTTAGAATAGCTCGTCGTGCTCATGATGCGAAAACTCGAATGCATTCTGTCGAGAAATATTTTAGTGTGCAGGTCAAAAAGGCTTTGTTTTCATTGATTTTCAAGACTTCATCGACGCGCAATGCTCGCGTAAACAGAGGGAGCGTTTAAATATTGATTGCGTTATTCGTTGTGTATTATTGCATTTTTTTTAATTGTTAAATTGATTATTTCCGCTGACGATGAGCGTTGGCGACGACTGTCCAAGCCATTCCGACCACCCCCCACCCTTAGACGAGGTGAGGGAGCAGCCGGAGTGGGCCGTCCATCCGAGTTCCGCTCGTAAAAACGAATGTCGGCCTGAAAAGGAAAACCTTGAACGGGGGCACGAGGGAACGAGACACAAAGAGAGCAATGAAAAAAGCTCGCCGGGGGGAGGGGGCGCAGCCGGCGCTGCGGGGCGGGGCGGGACGCGCGGAGGGACCGGAGGGGGGGAAGCAGCGCACGAAACTTCAAAATTTCACTAAAAAAAATCCACCAAAAACGCAATCTGCGCATCTTTCGGGCGCAGAATCGTTAGTTGCTTCGCACATTTGTCTATGAGCGGCGCATGAAACGAGCGCGACATGTGAACGGAGGAGCTTTGCGCAAATATGACTTTAACGGCAGATGTGCATAAGGATTATTTTTGTATATCGATATTCGGCGGGTGTGACTGTACGAACGGCGCTAACGTAAGTGTCGTGCGAGCGAGAGGTCCGAGTCAGAGCGGACGGCGGATATTTTGCGCAGCCCGTGGTTTTATACGGACACATGTGCGATTATTCGCACACACGCTCACTGCAGAAATAACGATCGTTACTTGCTTTGCATAGACGCTCGAGCGAAAACGAGACGCAACCTTACGAACGAAAAGAGCAGAAGTATTAACAGGTCTCTTGAGCTCGAAGCGGAGTCGCGCCTGTGTGCGTGAGGTGGGGGACTCGGGAGCGCGTTAGTGTGCGAGTCGCACACGCTCACAACACATACGCGAGTGTTGGCGTGCACGTGCACGAGAGAGGTAGAAAGCGTTTCTGACGTTTTTTCCCTTTGAAAAAAAAAGCACTTTCGTTTCGGCTTCTGTAAAAACGTGAAAAACCTTTGGCGTTTCGCCGCTAGATGCCTTTAGATTGGCGTTTCGCGAAAATTATTTAAAAAAATCCGTTACAAAATTTCTCATGAACACACAGAGCAATACAAAAATATTTTTAAGCACAAAATTTTCAAACAAATAAAAACATATGCACAATCGATGCATATGAAATCAAATAAATATTAATTAACAAACGTAGAAATAAAGAAGTCGTAGATATCATCTAATAAATAATAGCAAAAAAATAAAGCGGAAGCAGCATTAATTCGTATAAGCAATTTTGCCATGAAGCAAAGCGAATTTCATTTCGAATTCCTTACATATCGTCTCAATCATTCAACACGTTCCTGTCGTCGATTTATATCTCGCCGATTTATTCTTCGCGATCTGAAAAACATAAAATATTCATTATTACATAAGTTGAGATAACGATCGTTTCCTTTAATATCGAATAGCATGCATCGCGAATGGGGGGCGGGGAGGTCGCTAACAACCTTTCTTGTGTAGATGGTGAGCATGGATTTAGAATATGAAGCAGAAAGGTGGACGCGGTGTGCCACCACCTTCTCCCCCCTGTTCCCACCCACCTACAGCGGAGACATTTCTAATTTTCCTTCAGTTCACGGTTTACTGAACAAATATTCGAGCTTCCACCCCCTCCTGAGGGCGTGCCCACTTCATTTGCCGGCCGTGTGCAAGTAAATTCGCCAACTTCCTCGTGCAAAATTTAATTCTAAACATTATTATGGCGATGCATAACGAATTCTAAATACGACGGATAAACCGAACTACGTTATAATACCAAGACAGACCAAATAACTCGAATTTGTCTAAAAAAAGTATGAAGAATTAATATTATAAACAATCGTTGTACTTTATTTTCTTCAATTGCCAAAAATAAATAAATATTCGCTGCTGTTGTCATGCGCGTAATGTTTTTTCTCGCTCGCATCTGGTACGATGTGCCGAGTGCGAGTGAAACATGGTATTGACACGTGCTGCGAGAGCTCAGTCTGCGGCGAGACATAGCCAAAAACGTTGTCATTTACACGTCATAATGATTAGTTAAAAAAATCAAAATTTCAATCAAATTATGAAGCATATCAAGAAAATCTATCTTAATTCTTAGAATTTTCAATTTTTTTAAAAATTTCAAGATATTGATGAAGAATTCATCAATGCTAAAAATATTATTCCGGATATTTTGTTCATTTACCTTTAAATCTTTATCCAATTTTCTTAAATTGGATAACAAAAAAAAATATTTTTTGTGATCTTAACACTTAATCGACCGAAAACCTAATTATATGATATGCAGGGCCGGATCAGCATATGCCGTTAGCTTATTTATACGCTTTTCTGAGCGTGATCTTTATCGACCGCTCATTTCTTTATTTAAATACATACACATAAGAAATTTATGCAGACTATACTATGAAATGTGTTGCAAAAGAAGATTCTATATTTTTAAAATCAGAGCGATTAAAACTCAACTTATTTAAATTTTATAATTTTGTAATACATGTAAATCTTTTTAATTTTATGGCGTATTTGGTTATATTTTAAAGAGCTAGATTAGTAGCCTAGTAGAAGATAAAACAGTAAATGAACATTTCGCTTTTTTTTCATACAAAAAAAATATAGTTATAGAGATTAGAGTTATAGAGATTTTATAGAAATATATTTATATATTATTTATAGAAATATGTGTTAAAATAAAGTATTCTTATTTTATACCACTAAGTTTTTGTTTACAAAAAAGAATAAAAGATACTCATTATTTTTTGTGCCGCAATTAATAATAAATGCGAAAAATTAACTTCTAATGATTTTTGTTCCACGTTTTTGTAACAAAACGGTCCACGAAAATGTTGCTCATTTTTTTTACACAAAATGGATTCAAAATAATGTCGGAAAAATGGCGTCTGATAATATTCAGCGATCTATAATTTTTGCACAAGACCTACTCGAAAATTAAACTTCATAGGGGAGTCAGAAAACTATTTATAATGCTTTTTTATTCTTTACCTTTTCCACTGGAAAAGGCACTCCGTGGGCCAGACGTAATGGCCCAGAACCGACTTTTTATTTAACTTAAAAAAAATAATGTCTTTTTTGATCGGATATCAGATCATAGATACTTCTTATTATTTTTTTCAATGAACATCTCTTGAAAAAATTGTAAAAAAAAATATAAACAGAGTAACTCATAAATTCGACCAAAAGTGGAAAGGGTTAAGAGATAGAAATATACATTTAGACGTTGTATCCTATTTACCGTATCGCATTTTTTCGAGATACAGCAAGATTGCTTTCCAGCGTCAATAGGTTTATTGAGAAATTTAGTTTAATTTTAATTTTTAAATCAAAGTTAATATAATCATTTAACTTTTCGTTTATGAATAAAATATTTCTCAAAGATCTGAAAAATCTCCAACCTCATTTTTGGTATTAGCTTAGGTAATTGCCTTGCTTTTTTTTGATCTTTGATAATGGATAAAGGCCACAGGGGATATTTTGTCGAATACGGAGGTTTAGTCAAGAATACGGTATTTTTATTACTTATAAATTAACAGTAAAAAATCGCAGAGTACAGTTTTCGACAGCTATTGAATGAATAAGCATCGAATATGATAATCAATGTCAAGATACGTCAGCGACAAATGCACCATATTAACACTTTATAAGCCGCAAGGATTTACACCAAACCTAGCTTGGGGGCCGCATGGCTTCATGTAATGATAATCCAGGTTAACATGCACGTATATTCATCGGTGGTAATATAGTAGAATTACATTATGCATCATTATATGGCTCTCACGCCAAAAGGAGTGAACGGCTCATAACGCTTGGCTACAAAATCACGCCAAAAGGCGTGAACGGCTCATAAAGTGTTAATAAATGTCTATTGAATTAATATTACTGTATTATTATCATCCTTTTTTGTGATCAGAAATAAAAATATTTCGCAGATACGTATCGATGACGTAGCTAAAATTATCTCGAAATTAAACATCGCCCGTTTAGAAATTTTAATTAAAACTCTAATGATTGATGTGAAGATAGACAAATACGGGCATTCGACCCCCCGATTCTTCCCCCGACGTCCCCATCCCCCACGCAAAAAGAAAGATCTATCTTCGGCACCGGCATGACGTGGCTGAAACAGAAGAACGCAAGCGTGCATCCAAGCGTTCGCCATCTCCACTCCTAACATCATTAATCTCACCCCCACCCCGAACCAGAATAGTTTCCCCCGTTGGTCAAGTGGTAAGCACAATGGTTGACGTCGGGGGTAGCGGCCGGGGGATATAATTCACCACCCCTCTTTCGGGTAACATAACAACTCAAAGTTTCCTCCACATCTTTCTCCATCTCGCCCACTCCCTGTCCGTACCCTCCTCTCGCACCACCATCTGTCCTCGGCAGGCTTGGGACCTTGCCTTGCGCTGAAATAGAACGATAATGTTGGGTACATTTAATAGGTGAATTTTAGATTAAATCAGGTTCGTTTATTTGGGTCCGAGTGTGTGCGTGCGAGGAGGGCCCCCTGGGTTCAAGAGGAAGGGATTTATCTTGGAGCTGTATGCTCGGAATAAAGTTGCGTAATACGCAATTTTCCAGCCATTGATTAATGGCGGAATATTCCCAATGTAATTGACTAGTTAAATATTCGTTTTGCGCTCCGGGCCTCAGAATAAATAATAAAACCTTTCCGACCAACGCCAATATAACTATTTGAACTAAAGCTGCGTATATAAATGTAATTATATGAGATTGATTCGGTCTCTGGGTCAAGTGGTCGTCGTCTCCTCACGTCGTATAATAATATATATATAAAAAAAATATGAGTACACGCCATATGATATTTTACAACATAAGGTTTTATTATTTGCAGTACGAAAGGTCGAGCCCGGTTGTCGATTCGACCCTCGGCAGGGCTCGGCGGTGTGAGGCGAGGGCGGAGGAGAGGGGTGGTGGCGTTTACCACAAATTTTAACGAACTTAGTCCTGTTCCTGGATCGAAGGAGAGCGACCCGGAGGAGGTCCTTTGCCGTGTGTCCAGCGGACTTAAACCGCATATTTATCCAAACTAACGGGTTCATCCCATGCGGGTCCCTCTGCCGTCATACCCCGTAGCTGCTTACTTTGCATTTACAAATACCCTGGCCACCCCCAGTTTTACCCCCACTGAACTCATCCGTGGCCACCCCCTCCCCCGACCCCCCCACATCCCGCCCGCCCATCTCCTTCTCCCTAAACACTTTGTGGATTGACCTGAGCCAGTGTTTAGGGCCCGCACACACACATATCATTAAGGACATTCATTAAAAAGGGTCAGGCGCTGTTACGAAAAGTCGTTCTTTTATATCCTTTGCAAATGTCTTTCGTCCTATCCGCGCGCATGATTTCGTGTAATTAATAATATAAAACCTCCTTTACACGTCAAAAGACAGGCGCCACCCCTTCCCCTCCATTTGAATATCATGGAAAATGCGGCCCTATATTAATTATCAGCGAGTACTGGGTCAACTTGAAAATAAAATGCGCGCACACGTTTGATACGTGTATTGGGGTATTTGCCGGATAAAGCTCGCGAAGGTTTTGTAACTAAGTTATTTTCTATGTTGCAAATTTTGCAGTTAGTTTTACTGCCAGTTGAAACTAGTTTTTGGCGGTGAAAACCCAAACGAAGCCTTTGTTCGAACCGAGTACTTCACTGCAGTTAATAGTTCGTACGTGTGTTATAAAGTATTATATTTTCAACAGACATTATGTACACATGCACGCTACAATGTACGATATGATCATTAATATTGCATATTTTTATTGTTCCATTAAAACTAATAACTCGATCGAAAATCGAGAAATAAATCGCACAGTTATATTTTCGATGTATTAGGGGAACCCGAAAGAAATCGCGTATTTATAACGTAATGCTCGTGTGCAGTTTCTATCCAGACACGGTGAATAAAACATAAATGTAAGATTTTTTTGCCTAGAAATATTGCTTAGTATTATTTAAGTAAAGTGCTGACAGCACGTAGATGTCAATTTAGGTTTAAAAGGTTCTGAATCTGGACAATCTTCTAAATTGAATAATGATGTATTAAAATACATAGTAAATCCTCAATTAACCATCAAGGAATTATCTCAGAGACTCAAATCTTCACGGTCATCTGTACAGTCATATTTGCAAAGCATCTCTCCGAATACTATCCGAAGATAACAAAGAAGAGCGGAGAAAAATGTGCAATTCTTTGATGTCGAGGCAAAGAATTCGACCTTTTTTATATTTAATTGTAATTGGACTAAGTCGAAAAATGCGATGGCTTAGCCTGGTTTAACACTCCGAAAAGTCATTTTGTGGATTTTATGGGATTTAAGAGGAATAATTCTTTGCGAATTATTAAAACCGGGTGAAACAATTACTGCAGATGTTTACTGTCAAAAATTGGAGAGATTAAGCGAGAAAATAAAAAACAACCGTCTAATTCTGTTTAACAGAAAGGAAATAATTCTTTACCACATAAAGCAAGAAGGGCCCAAGAAAAAATCAGGAGTTAAAGTGGGAGGTTCTACCACAATATCCACATTCCTCAGACCTTGCTTCTTCCGATTATTTTCTTTTCAGGTCCATTGAGCACACATAAGAGAAAAGCGTTTTCGAAATATAACTGAAGTCAAAAACCACATAAACAAATATTTCGATTAAAAACTAGAAAGTTTTTTCGAAGTTGGCATTGAAAAACTAAAAGGAAGATGGGAAATAGACCCCAATAATCATAAAAAATAAATTATTTAACAATATGTAAAAGAAATTACATCCTATACTAGGCCCGATCACTATAGGCCGGTAGCATATTTATAAGCTTTACTTAAGCTGTATTGCATTTAAGGATTTAGTTTTTTTGTCCAAATACATCTATTTTTTGTTTCAAATCACATTTAATATTTTAAATAGATCCATATGTTCATAACTAAAGACCCATAAGTAAGTATCGTGTTTTGAGACATCTTCTTGGGTTAATAAAAGAAATATGTGGATTTTGTATTAGTCCAATTGTCATATTTGTTTCGTTATTTATTGATGCATTAGTACACTTGTCCCTGACGCATCTTGACATTAGCAGCCATATTGAATGTTTAATTTATCGCTTGCTGTCGAAAAAATTGTTTTAGAGTGTTAAGTTAGTCCGTTTCTAAAGAAGATACTTAGAATAGCACAAAATTAATATTGGTGAATATTTATTTTTAATTTTTATTGCTCTTAACCGATCCGTCACGGCGTCTCGAAACCAACGGCATCGCCCGATGGGATCTATTTACTATGGAAAATATACCCCAAGCATTTGAAATCAATATATTCTTATAAATATCTTGACATTTTTTTAAAAAATGGATTATTCTAAGAATAAAAATTGTTATTCGTGATATGCTTCATAATTTGATTTTTTTTAACGTATCAATACTGAGCTCTTGCAGCACGTGTCAATCGCACGAAATCGTACCGGATGCGAGCGAGAAAAAACATCGCGCTCGTGGTAACAGCAGTAAAAAATATGTTTTTACTTTTTTTCCGCAATTGCAAACAATAAAGGACAATGATTATTTATTCTTTAGATTTTTTTAGACAAATACAAAAAGTTTACGAGGTATAGGATTTATATTAAAATAATATACAGTCTCAAATTGACAGTGCCTTTATAAAATATTATATTCCTATATTATTAGGATATGCATTAAAATGTATTTAAAATTACAAAAGTTAAAGTTATTTTTCCGACATTGCGGATAATTTTTGAACGAAATATGTTTTTGGATTCTTTTTTTATCAATATTTTAATTTCATATTAGATTTAGAGTTAGGGGTGTTCTAATATATGTATATCTCACCATTTGTTAATAAATATTTGCAGTGGTTTCAATTCAAGCGCAGATTCCAACCGCTCGTCCTCTCCGGAGAGCCGCCATCCGAAAGTATAATTAGAAATAGTTTTGTGCAGACGTCAAAGTTCAAAATAACACGAAGCACTGCAGCGGTCTCTGTAATAATAATATTAATATTAAATTAATAAATAGATTCGCAATGAGCAGGGTTGAGGAGGGTGCGGTGGGGCGGCGCGTTTCTCAAATATCAAACAACATATTGGATTGCACGTGCTTGCTGGCGAAACGGCAAAAGCTCATAACTTTGCGCCGCAAGCTTTGTGTTCGGCCAAAGTTAACAGGAACCATCTCGTGATGAAGAGGCATTATGCATTTTAATGTGCTTCTACTATGGTGGACATGTGTCGGTGGGTTTACGCTCATATGCACATGCATATGGCAACGCTCTTCGGCGAATTACTTATGTTTCGCAACTGGAGCCAAATTGTCTTTTTCGCATGGTGAATCGCACACGGATTCGCCGTACGAGTTTAGTGTTTACTTTGGACCGATACATATTTCAATATGAGATATTGTATTTACCGAAATCCATGCTGGTATTAATTAACTTATTAATACCCACATAATTACTATAATAAAATATTTAAAATAAAACCATCGTTGAAAACCTAAGCATAAATTAGTTCAGATGAGAATTTTTCCACCCTTTATTTGTTCAGTATGTTATGTTTGAATTTGTTCAGTTGTTGCATGAAATATATCTTCATTAATTATTTCATACATACGATACATACGTAAGCCTCAATGTTTGAAAAAAAAACGCCTTGAATTTTTTTAACATCGGAAATATTAAGATATTGCATCATGTCCAAAAATACTTTCCACATTTCCATTTATTCACCAAAAAAAAATTTGCCGAGCACACAAAAACGCATGGAACCTATTCAAAAACCAACAATTGTGTAATCATTCAATATAGATACCAATGTCACACGTCTTAGTAATAAATTAGTTTTATCCCAAAAAGATCAATAGACGTATGATTAAAATTAAAAATTTCATATAATATACAAAAACAAATCTATTTATTAAAATAGTTCTTAGATAAATAAACTATTTTCATTATAATTAAAAATATTAATAACATACATGTGTCTTAACATTTAAAGTCGGACACCTTGCCTAAGAAAAGTAGCCGCGCAACGAGATAATTATCATGTTAGACCGAAAGATGATCATTTTTATCTATAAAGACTACTTATACTTCCAGAAAATTTGAATCTCGGTTAAAAGAAAGAGCCGCGGAGAGAGAAAAGTTTGATGTTTGGCCGAAAAATGATAATTTTATCTATGAAGACTAATAGTGATAAAATTTTAATCTTACTTTCAAACCTAACTAACTTGATTAGAAGAAAGAGCCACGCTGAGAGAAAATTTTGCTTTTTGACCGAAATATGATAATTTGATCTATGAAAACTATTGATACAGCCAGAAAATTTTAATCTGGCTGAAACTAGCAAATTTCGTTCAATAAAAAGAGCCGCGCAGAGAGAAAATTTTGATGTTTGACCGAAATATTATAATTTGATTTATGAAAACTATCGATACGGCCAGATAATTTGAATTTGGCTGAAACCTGACCATCTCGGTTAGAAAAAGAGCCGCGAAGAGAAAAAAAATTAATGTTTAGCTGAAATATGATATTTTGATCTATGAAAACTATTGATACACCCAGATAATTTGAATTTGGCTGAAACTAGCAAATTTCGTTTAATAAAAAGAGCCGCGCAGGGAGAAATTTTTGATGTTTAACCGAAATATGTTAATTTGATTTACAAAAACTATTGACACAGCCAGAAAATTTGAATCTTTAGTTTAAAACTAACTTTTTCGGTTAGAAGAAAGAGCCGCGAAGAGAAAAAAAATTTGATGTTTGACCAAGATGATAATTTGATCTATGAAAACTATTGATACAGCCAGAAAATTTTAATCTAGCTGAAACTAGCAAATTTCGTTCAGAAAAAAGACCTGCGCAGAGAGAAAATTTTGATGTTTGACCGAAATATGATTATTTGAGAAATGAAACCTATTCACGTAGCGAAAAAATTTGAAACTGGCTCAAATCTTACAATCTCGATTAGAAGAAAGAGCCGCGCATTAGGAAAATTTTGATGTTTGACCGAAAAATAAATATATAGATAGATAGATATTTTCACCCAAAAGTTTGAAGTATAAAAAAAAAAGATTGATTAAGTTCGTCAGATTTTGTCAGCAACTCGCAGGACATTACACAATCAACGGTTTGTGCATCCCTGATTTAAATCAATATGTATATTTTAAAATCTTTTAGAATCATGTTTAATTTCACTTTATTTTATGAAAAAAGACAGAGAGAAAAACAAAATTCAACATTTTAATTTGTATTGCTTCTTTTCTTTCTTAAAAAATTCAGGACCCTCCTTAGGGCCCTTAACTGTCGAGGGTTCCGATGTCTAATGATCCCCGATGATAATGGAATTTTAGGAACATTCATCGCAATCGAATAACGACATTTGAAGGCTAATTATAATTAAATAAGATTAGAATAACTAAAAAAAATCATTTAATAAACACCAATATTCTATGTATTGTTATAAAAGTATGTGCACATTTTAAAGATGTTTTAAAATAAATATGAGTGAGGAACAGATGTATAAAACATGTTGCTTTAAACAACTAATTAATATCTATTGAAAATTATCTGTACAAATTCGTCAACCGGTCGACTTTGTTGCGTTGCCAAAATTCCTGGATCTGATGGAGCTTTGCTAATATGGGACGCTGCATCTAACAAAGACAAATAAATTCAGTTCATCCCAATATTAAACGCCAGAACTGTGTGTTTGAACACACAACGTGTGTCCGCACACGGTCGGCTTTCAAAGTTCATTCGATCGCATTGGTTTTGGGTCAAATGATATAAAATTTCGCACAACGGCGATATCTCATTTCGTGACTAATAACGGTCAGATATCAATATTTTTGGGGGTCGCTCTGTATTGAATTATTTTTGATGAAGGCATGACGCGGGTCCAGTAATTAAATTGCGCCGAAAACTGTTCTGCGTTTTGTATTGTCAAATATTTGCGACTTGTTAATAGAATAATGAAATGAAGAACATGGCGTTTGGCATGTGACAGATTTCAGCAGAGATGCGAAAAAACGCTAATTAACTCAATCGCAATTTATAGCAAAAAATATATTTCTAATACATTTTTGAACCATTTCACTTATCATAATTAAAAATTTGTATGAGTATTTTATACATAAAATAGTTCTAATATGAAGTAGATAAATTTGCATTTAACCCTTTATAAAAGATTGGCACGTAAAGGTCATATTCCATTAAGGTATTCTTCTAAAATGATCTCTATGAACTCTAAGGCTTTCAGATAAAGATGATAGTCAATATATATGCAATACTTACTAAATTTTAAAGGATTATTTCCAGAAATTTAATTCATCCCTTCACAGATAAATATCTATATATATATATTTGAATTAAATTAATTAAAAATCATATTTTTCATTTCAGTATAACGTTTTTATAAACGCTGGGATTGAGACGTGTCTAGTACAGGCTTTCCCAAACTATATTCCGCGGAACACTAGTGTTCCGCGGATCCAAAATAGGTGTTCCGCGGAGCCTAAATAGATATTTCACAAAAAATTTGGAGTAAACTAAAAAAAATTAACATATTGTACTTCATAATGAAAGGCGAGCGATGGTTAAACTTCATTGAGGTTTATCCCGTTAAGAGCAGGCGAAGATTTTAAGTACCTAGAAGTTGGGAACAGCAATAAAAGTCTTTAACATGTGCATTTTTTCAAGGATGAAAGATTATCTATTATGTACAGGGGCACCACTCGACCCCTTGCACAGCATCTTTATAGCTAACCAAGCCGACCGCAATCATCCCGAAGATGTCCGATCCACCTTTCTTTGGTTTTTTGGTTGAAGACAGGAAATTTGACGAAAAAGGGTCAAATACTTCTACTGATAAGTCTATCATCGAAGAAGAAAAGCTAAGTGTTCCGTCGCTGAAAAAGTTTGGGAAACCCTGGTCTAGTAAATGATTTTTTTTGTTGCCCCTATACGATATGCTGTCAACGAGAGATTTGCGTCTACTTTTTTAATAAGAGTTCAAATCTAAACAGAATGAATCTCATGTCGCAAAAAATATCTATTCGACAAAAAGGATACCGTAAAACAAAGAAATGTTTAATTTTGGTTTGAAAAAAATCTACTAAACTACTAAAATAAGCACCTGAAAGACCTCAAACTAGCGTCAACGATGAAAGATTGAGGAAGACGACTATTTCAAGTACTATAATTACCCATTTAATTGTCCCTAGGTTAACCTAAAGAGTATATTGGGATACATATCACAAACTTTTTGTACTTGTCTAAAAAAGTCTAAAGAATAAATATTATAAATAATCATTGACGTCTATTGTCTGTAATTGCGAGAAAAAAAAACAATAATATTCGCTTCTGTTGTCACGGTCAAGATGTGTTTTCTCGCTCGCATCCACGGGTAGTGACGTGCTGCGAGAGCTCAGTCTGCAGCGAGACATCATTCATTTATGCGTAATATTGATTAATTAAAAAATCCAAAATTTGAAGCATATCATAAATAACTATTTTTATTCTTAGAATAATCCATTTTTTTTAAAAATATCAAGATATTTATAAAGGAATGCATCAATATCTTAACTTGAAATGATTGGAGTCTCTGAGAAACCCCTTTCGGACAAAGTCGTTGTTTCAAAGGGAAAAAACGGGTAAATAAATTCTGTAAGAGTTTACTGACATGAAGAAAATTACAGAAAAACATACGTTCGTCACTGATTTTTAAAAACATCACTGATTCTTTTTTGAGAGGACTCAAATGAGAAGTTGAACCTATATGCTAATTGGAAAAGATCAGATCAATAACTAGTAATGATAAATAAATTGGCGACAGTATGATTGCATTGTGGATCATTCATCAAACTTTTCTGAAACCTAGTTAAACCATCACTAAGCCGAATCGTATTGCAAAGAAATCTAAATAATGTATAAAACCTTTTTTTAACCCTTCCCCATCAGGGTAGGAGAATTATTGTGTCATAACGATGCAAGACCTCACACTTTTTATTATAATTTCAAAATTAATGAAATTCAAATTTATATATTCCCCTAATCTTTCTCCGAAGGATTGCCATTTTTTAAATATTTGTATTCATTTCTCCACAAAAAAGTATTCTAATCTTCGAATGATATCGAAAGGGTATCAATTAATTGTAATATCAATTTTTCAAATAAATAACTGTATATTGACCGATTAAACCGATATTACCCGTCATTTTAGTTCAACTTCGATATTTCGTTCTGGCAATAAAAAGATTTTTAAGCGGTTTTTGTAACCTATGAAAATATTTTCACTAGATTTATTAACAAATTATAAAATTAATGTATCTCATTTTGCAGAGGTATCTAGAGTAGGTTTCGAAAAACTTCGGCTCATGGACCACATGCGGTCCACGAACCTCTAATTTTTTACTTTTTTCTTACTTGTTAATGGGTTACTCCCCTTACTTGTTAATTAATTATTTGTCATGAATTAATAAATAATAAGCTAGTTTCGATTTTTACAAATGTTTTTATCCAGGTTGTTACGATCTTGAACAATTTATAAGCATGTAATTTTATTTGAATAAACGTTAACAAAAAATATTTCGCATGGAACGCATTATCGTGTTTTGTATTGACTTATATGAGAAAATTAGTTTCGCATAACGAGTGTTTCACACAAGAGCAAGATTCTGGAACGAATTATGCTCGTTATGAGAGGTTCCACTGTATAATAATTATAATTTTCCAATTTATTAAAATTAGATCAACTGAATTCAAAAAAAACTCTGTGAAATTCAATTCAAATTGTTTTGTTTTTAATAATTTATAAAGGAAAGAAAGATTAAAGAAAATGCTATTATTAATACTAGAATATGTTATCGTCTTTCGGATACCGATTCTCTTTTTACATGGAGGATACGTTCCATAGATACAAGATTCTTAAATAAATAATAAAATTAGGCATAAACAACCCTTATGTATTTATTCATTTGTTTATTTGACTACGAAGGATGGATGGCATAACAGAAAGATTCCAAATCGCCATTCAAAATCTCAAAGATTCTAAAGATGCAAGGCGAATGAGTTTCTCGCACTAATATTCCCCCCAGTGTCAAACCACGACACTGGTAAATTTTTATTATTCGTTTATAATTATTAATTCAACTGCCTACATATTTATGTTTATGAAACATACGGAGGTAATGGGTGTCTTCCTCTTACATGCCCTAAGAATTCCCTCAATTCATAGTTTTCATCGGCCACCTATCCGATTACTAACTTAGCTCAGTCGCGGTTACAAGTCATAACACTGGTCATTTGCCAAAAATTACCTAATGTGGCTTCTTTTTATTCCCGAAGATGAAAAAAAATCACGACACCATAGCCGAAGTATTTAATGTTCAGACGAAAAATTCCATACAGAAAAACGAAAATTTCAGGTATTTATTGTCCGTAAAATCGTCATAAATTAATATTGTCGATATCCACGACCAGTCAAACCGCGGTCACCGTGCTACGCTATTATTACAATAAATATTGTATTCAGTCAATTTATTTTAATTGCTTTACTGTACGTCTATGCACGTACATACAGAGTAAAGAGTACGTGCCCGAATAGAGCACCAACTTTGCGAATCCAGTGTGCAAAAGTTTCCAGAATTGATTGCGCCACACCTATATGTGCGCGTGTGCGTTATTAATGTTTGACTAATTTATTCAAATGCGGACGGTATAATATTTCCAGTTAAATATACAAAGACAAAGATGATTTTGCGAATACTGAATAAACCGTGTTACAGTTGGCGGCGGACGGTAGGTGCGGCTGTGGGGAGGCAGAGCCGCTGCCCGTGGAGGGCGGCGGCCGGGGGCCTCCCGGTGGCACGGGCCAAAGTGTTTATAACATCACCTACAAGTCCCGACATCATTGCTACGGCACGAACCACGCCGGGGGAGTCTAGGGCAAAATTAAGCCCATAAGTAGGGTATTCAATGTTAAAACGGAAGTTTCACTTTTCGTGTTTACATAATTGCGCACATTTTATCTTTCTTTCCTCCCAGGGCTTGTGCGCCATGACGGACGACCTTTGGGCATCGTGGTGTTTGTAATCATCCTCATCTCAGTCGATGTCAAATGTCAAACCAAAGTGGCTACTGAATAGAACAGACAGCTTCTATTTTTTACCTACTATTTGTAGCTTGTATCATCGTTCAGATACTTTCTGAATTCGACAGTCTAAAGATGCAATAGACAGACCATAATTTTACATGATTCCATAGTATTTAAAGAACTGAAAAATTCTCGTTAAATTCATAATCAAAATGTTTAAATTGTTCCATTGAATATATTTAACGAATTTTTGCAGATTTCCCAAAAAAATATATGCTAATCGGTACTCTTGTACCATGATTTATGATAATATTTAACTTAAAAACAGTCTTCTCTTAATTCAACAGTTCGAAGTGCTGATTAACCAAAACTTTATTCTGCTGTTTCATCAGCTTCTTTAAAAAACTATCATCTTCTCAAAAATGGATACAATGGATCACTTGCTTGCTCGTCTTCAATACTCGATGAATAATTTTTCAGCAATAATTCTCTAAAAACTGTTGTCGATAGTCCAAGAAATGTCACAAATCACCCACACGTTTCACTCGCACTCGGCACATCGTACCGAATGCGAGCGAGAAAACATATCTTGCCAACAGTGACAACAGAAGCGAATATTGTTGTTTTCATTTTTTTTTCGCAATTGCAGACAATAAAGGTCAATGATTATTTATAATATTTATTCTTTGGACTTTTTTAGACAAGTATAAAAAGTTTATAACATGTAGGATTTATATTAAAAGAGTTATTCGAGAAAAATCAAAAACTCCGGGTACCCAAAATGAACATAAATAATTGAAATATTTTATTATTGTCTAAAATTCAAAAACCATTTCTATTTTTATTATTTGATCATTTTTAAATATCGACTGGTAATTTAGATGTCGTGTTTCGTCAAGTATTTTTGGACACTTTGGACACATACGTGGTGACTAATTTAATTAATTTATGGAATGCTTTAATTAATTTAGAGACTTCACTAGCATAGTTTAAAAAGCCTTTATCTTCACTATCAAAATTAATAGTTTAAATTGATTGGCATTCTTTATCAGCAGTTGTTTTTCATAAAACTCAAGTTTTTTTTACAAAATCTTTTATATTCTTATAACATTCTGTAATCAATTTATTTTCACCTTGCAAGTTCTTAAGATTTAATTAATTAAAACACATTTTTAAACCAGATTTCTATCCAAAATTTAAAGAATATAAAAAGTTGAATTCGTAGAAATGGCAATATAAATCCTAAACTTTAAATTTGGCCATCTCTGGTTTAGGGCTACGTCTTATCTTATATAACATGAAAAATATGATAGAATGAACTGGATAGTCATTGGCTTAAAAAAGTCGTTCTTAAATATATTCGCATATGTATCAAAGAATTTCCCTAAAAAAATGCCTAAAAGCTTTTAGATCTCTGAAGATAAATTTTTAATCATGGATAAGATGATTTTTATGTAAAATTCTAGTCTAATATCCTTGCTAATGTTATTTATTTTAATTTTAGGGAAATATATTCCATTAAGCATTCCTAAAAAGATTTTAAAAATTATTTATTCAAATAGTTTAAAATACTGCTCGGTATAACGCTAAAAATATTTGAACCCCGTTAAAAATTGCACATATTTAATTGGCAATACTTAAGGCGAAACGTTTTCACGGTTCAAAGCAGCCTGTATTTAGAAAGTAGGTAGAAGGTGGGTCGTGTAGGTGGCAGGCGAACATGGGAAGTAATTTTGCCGGAGCAATGAGAGATAGTTATCCCCGGTGAAATTGGAGAATATAATATGCCAAGCTGGCGATAGAACGGAATGAAAGAGGCACACCCCAGCGGACCGTGGGGCCGAGGGGGAGGGCCTCGCGGAGGCCGCGATGGGGAGGGCCTGGATTAGAAGGGAACGAGCGCGGCTAAAGGCGACCCTACACCGCCGATAATAATAAGACGGAATAATTTAGGCCACATCGGAAAATAACAAAATAATAATTTCTAATAAGAATATGTCGATTATTTTCGTTAAGATTGAACGTATTAAGTCTGCTATTGATTTATTGTGAACCTTTGGTTCTATCTTTAAAATATTAATATGTTTTTGGAATCTGTGTATATCCCCCTGTGTGTATGTATGTAAGGAGAGCTAAGGACAAGTGTAGGCGAGGCGTGTGGACACGAGGAGGGGTGGAGCCTGAAGAGAAATAAACGTTGCCAGGGCCGGGGGTGGTCGATCTACACGAGGGGTGTGCTAAGGGTTAACTCCACTCCTCCAAGAGCGAGGGGGGCAGCCGCGGGCTCGCTCCTCCGAGGCGCCCGAGAGGGGAGAGTTGTTGTTAAAGTTGCCAGTTTGAGATGTTACACTTTATTCGTTGATTTGCATATATTTTTTTTTAAACATTAATCAACGCATCCGCCATTAGGACGCAGTCGAAATACCTCATTATGTCCCCCGATCCTGCGCTATCGTCCCTCCCGCGTTCCCGCCGTCTCCATCATTTATTTTGGCAAATGCGAAACATTAAACAGGGGCGACACGTTTAACTAAATGTCTAATTAAAATGCATTATCATTCTGCGGCATTTATTTCCTGTAGTGCATCGAAAATTTATAACGAAAGGCTGTCCGGTTGTTTGGCCAAACGATGGGCGTAATCATCCTTTGTTTGCAAATTCAACGGTCGTCGTACGTGCTATATGTAAAACTGCTAATTCCGTACTAATTTATCATCAAAACAGTTTTTGATTGCATAAAATGTTCGAATACCATTGCTGTTATAAGAGATAATAGATACAAGCTTAATGTGAGTACTCTCAATATTTTTTTAACACGATTTTGAAATAAGACGGACCACTAAAAAGAGCAAATACTCGAACTAATTGTTCTAACACGATTCTCAGATGCAAAATATTTAATATGTATTTTTTAATTTCGTTGTTGCGTTTATTGGCCCAAAAGGACATTATTTTATGTCACAATAGTCTACGATCAAAGAGTGAAATAGTAAACAAAATGGTGAATTCTATCAACTAGCAGCTGCTTTAATTCACGAGGGCTTTCGATTAGCTAAAAGTACTATACTATATAGCTACCTAGAACGAATTAAATAATTCCAATGAGACTTTTTGCATGACTAGTGTGTAAACAACTTGTGAAACAAAAAACAGAGAAGTGAATAACAGATTTCTTAATAATAATAAATTAAACAACATAAGCCAGTAATAGTAAACGAAAAGCTGCATTAGATTCAAACACGTTAGTATTATTTTTTATTAATTAAAAATGCATATGTACGAATAATATTTTGTAATAAATAACTACTCATTATTAAAGAATAGTTACAAATTTTACTTTACAATCAAATATAAATTTAAATGTCTAAATTCATTCATATTATTAACTTAGCCGTACTGATGGAAACTATTGGATACCCCAAGTTTTTGATTTCTCTCAAATAACTCTTTTAATACAAATCCTACATGTCACAAACTTATTTTTATTTGTCTAAAAATGTGTAAAAAATAAATATAATATATAATCATTGTTCTTTATTGGCTGTAATTGCCAAAAATAAAAATAAAACAACAATATTCGCTGCTGTTAATACGGGCGATGTGTATTTTCTCGCTCGCGTCCGGTACGATGTGCTGAATGCAAGTGAAACGTACGAGTGACACGTGCGGGGAAAGCTCACTATTTTACATATATTGAAAAAATTCCCTTTTTAATTATTAACCTTCTAATCTGAGACGGGTCTTTGCCCCCTGGAGGATACTACGCGATCTCCAACAGAGACGCGTCCAACTCAACCCTGAGGCCAGGATTGCGCTAGTTGTCCTCCAGGTTATCTAGGCTTTTCAAATACGGATCAGGTCGCCAGCTTTAAGCCAGCAGGAGCCGAGCTGTTAACGTGCGGATTGTAATAATATTTTTGAATTGTTGATCTGAAATCTTTTTCTAAGTTTCTTAAAATATAGTCAGAGTTGAATTATAAAATTGATATTGATATTAAAACTCCTCTTGTTATTCGAGGTTTAATTGAAAATTAAGTGGATTTTTTTAATTACATGGTCTGTTAGAATCTAATCGTCACATGTTATTGTGTTGGTATACATTGTCTTTGCAAAATCTTAAGATTGGTAAATATATTGGATGTTTACTTTATTGCTAGCTGTTGAAAAGGCTTCACTCGTTTTTTTATGCTTGAAATTTTATTTATTAATTAATTAAGCGACTTTTCTCTATTTCCGAAGATGAAAAACCGACATATTACAAGAAATTAACATTTTAAGCCTGCAACTTTGAGAGCCGTAACGTCCATGTCCTCAAAGAGACATGTTCCTGATCAAAAGCTAATGATAACTAGCTGTAGGCTAAAATTTAATGTGGTTCTATTGAAGTAAGTTAAAGTTGTTAAACTTAAAAAATATGCAAAAATCGAGTACTCTGAACTCATCATTCGTGGACCAAAGTATCGCTGTCTCCAGACAAGCATGAACGGATGAGTGTAAGGTAAATGGTGGTTGTGAAGAAAGAAGCAGTCATGACTCTTCAACATTCGCATCTGGGGCGGGTTGGAAGCCCCAGAATAGTTCCAGCTTGCCAAAAGTAAATAAATTTATGGAGAAAAGACAAAGATCAGTAGATTGCATACGACTGAAAAATCATGTGAAGACGAAGAATATTCACAAAAAAATACTAAACGTTACACATAGGTCAAATAAAAAAGGTATTAAATGACCTTTCCAAATAAATAAATTAAATAAATGTAACTAAATTATGTAATCAAATCTAAAAATTCTCGGTTCATATGTTATAGAAAATCATAACTACTTATACTTAATATTCGTGAGTAGTTCCCTTGAAAGAGCTTTTTCATATGGCCAATTATTAATAAATATAATAATAAGAGTTGAAAGAAAAAATGGTTGACTATCACTGGATTAAATTATGTTATTATAATATATTGCTATGCAATAAAGGACACTAACACGACTCCAAACCTACGGTTTGTTTGATTATTATCATTTTAAAATTGCCGTGTAAAATAGAAACCGTGCATTACGTATTTTTTTTTTTATTAAAAACTATAATTGTTATTATTTATATTTTACGATCTTTGAAAAAAAACTGAACAAAGTTTTCGCAAAACTTGAAGGGGCACGGTGAGCGTTAGCGGTTGCGGACATGTTGCGAGGAGCAATACATATTTCTGACCCTCCCCCTCATCGGATCTGCCTCCATCTCTCGGCCCGCCCGCCCCGGCTTCGTACCTCCCGATGCCCCCATCCCCCCCGCAATTCACACAAAACAGTAAGAAGAGTCGTCGTCTCCTCACACCGGCCCGGCGCCGCATCTACGCATCTCTCTTCTTCGAAAGGCTTACAACAATTCAAAGTGGCGACGGTCTCAGCGCGACCCAAGACGCGCGCATAAGTCTGTCTCATTTGTACGCGGTCGCTCCCCCCTGCCTCGCATCCTTCGGCTTCGGCTGAGCTTTCAACGTAGAAAGCTCAGCTGAAGCAAGTGGAGCTTGCTTCCTTCGTTCTGCAGCAAGCTTTTGCTTACACGATCAATAGAGCTTCGTTGAGCAAACACAAGGATAGGTGGGGATTCTCAGCGATGCTTTGCCGAGCCGGGGGGCACCACTTGGGCGGGGGTGGGGGTTCTCGGTCGCACCCCCCGCCCTCGCTCGCTCACCACCGTCCTCCGCCTCACCTCGCTGCCCCGGGTCGGTCCGTGAGGAATAAAGTTTCGTGTTGATTCAAATTGAAAACAGCTGTCGACATGTTGACAGATATAAATTTGATAGCACTATAAAGCCGAATGTGCTATTTATGAATTATTTATGAAAAAAAATGCCATCAATTCTTTATGTATTAGCAATAACACGATATGAGCAAACTATTAAATTTATTCGGAAAGGCATTCGTAACAAAAAAATTAACGCCATTAATGCGCAAATATACAGACAGCCCTAAAGAATCGAAATAAAAATCAAAACCACACAAAATATTTAGAACCATTCATAAAACAAGATTTTTAAATACGTATAAATTAAATTTGGTAGTTTTCATTTAATCATCTACCGTACATGACATTAACTCGTTGCCTACGGGGGTCATGGATTCCGCGTCAAAAGCGTTTTTGTGTATGTCCGGGGCGCGCATATCACACGCTAGCCGACATTACGCGTTTGATCGACTGTAACTCTTACAACGTTTAGCTTTTTCAAATATTTTTTTGGTTAGATACTTAATGATGATGCAGCAATACAAAAAAGACATTAAAGAGATATTGGCGAATGCAGCAAGTCGAAATATTTTATGGCTTTTTAACAAGAAGTGTATTTATTAATTGTCGGCAATTGTTGAATGTTTAATATTTACTACAAAATGAACACCATTTAAAAATTAAATTATGTATTACACTGACATGATCCTTGGTTTTTTCTTTAGCCATACGCTTTGATCTGCTGTATCTAACATAAAGAATCGTTTTTTTCTAATAAATTCTTATCGGTAGTATACTTGGTTTTATTATTGATAAATAAGTTCTTACTGATGTCATATCGTAATTGTTCTCATTTATTTATGACGTTTCTTAATATTCGGAGCTATAAATGTAATGGAAAATAAAAAGTATGAAATATCCTGATGATCCAAAGGCTAAATTTGAAATTTCACACTCAAGCCTTCTATATAAATATTCAAAATTTAACATTGTTAAGATCATGTTTTATATAAATTATTTTTTTCATATCCAGTAAATATTGAAGTTCAAGTAATTAAATTTTCGCCTCAATATTCTGATTAATTAAAGAATTATGATTTTTTTTGTAAAAAAAACGTTTCGTTCAATTATTAACATTAAAATTATCAGGATAAAAATAATAATGTGAATTATTTAGATAAATTTCGCGAGTTTTCTTGACCCAATTTTTTATACTTAGCAGAAAATTAAAGACGTGAATTCTAATTTGTAATTTTATGATTGCCATTAAAAACACGTTTCAGTCTAAATTTTGGATTAAATTTAATATTTCTAATGGTCCCGTTGAATGTAATTTACGCGTTATTTATACGAAATGCGAAAATTATTGCGAATGCGCGATTATATCGCACAATTTTCGACATATTAAGTTCGCATATTGCGACAATCATTAATTTGATAATTAAGAATCCACGCTTTTATCCCCGGGGCTAAGTTCGCTTTGAAATACGTTTTCGTCCTTAATTTCGACCCTCTCGAATGAAAACCCTATAATTTCCCGCAAACCTTTCTGAATCCTGGCCTCCTCTTTCTGCTAGGCAATGCGGAGGGCGGTCCGGGGTGTTGGGAGGGCGGGTTTTTGAGAGGTTGGCGAAGGTGTCCTTGGAGTGGTGAGAGGAGACCCCACCACCAAAGGGTACACACGGATACTTAGATAATTTTAGGATAAAATATTCTATCCCGCTTCGGGTATAATAGATATAAAGATCGTTTGACTCAGATACGGCCCTAATTTATTATACATAAAACGCTTCTATATTTTCGGCTTATAATTACTTTTCGCCATATTTAACACACGGCTGTGTACAGTGGCAACTTTCGGGTATCTGAAAAACGTCACATTATTATCGGGCGCAAATATTTTGCGTGGTGGCGCCCGAGCGACGTGCGAATAGTATGGTGGGGGTGCGTTGACCCCCCGAGAGTCCTTGCGATCCTGCGGACCCTTATCTGAATTCGGCCCCCTCTCATTTCCTCGCTTTCCTTTATCCTCTAAAGCGCATCTTATGCTGAAATCCCCCTCGTGACATTAATCATGAAGTTTTCCTCCATGGGGAATTAAAAGAAAAATGCCCCGACGGCCAAGTTAAAAGGGGTTACAAATAAGGGTCGCAGCGTGAATTTTAAATTTTCTGAATTAATTTTGCATCATAATTCTGCTTAGAGCCCAAATTAAATGCGATGCATATTTTCTTCAATACATTCTCATAGAAATTTAATTAAATTCTATGAAAATCGGAATATTCCAGATGGACGAAACAAGTTTAAGCAGGAGCCGGCGGTCTTTGCGGTCAGCGGGGGGGAGGTGTCAGGAGCGGGTGGTGAAGTCCACCTCTCGTTACGGCCAATAGAGATTCTCCACCGATTCCAAAAACCAGAGAGAAGGTCTTCGCCGCAATCTCTTCGTTTATTAGAACAATGCTCCCTAGTCGCGTCCCTAAACTACACGTAAATTTTTATTAAAGCTCGAATTTCGAGCGCCGAATAAATTGAAAATCCAGAGACATGAAGGGGCGGGGGTGGGCCGCAAAGTTTAGGTTTATATCCTTCGTTAATTAGTTTGCATTCTAGTAGTAGCTGTCTATAGGTATGGAGCGTTAATTAATTACATTCAACTGTTCAGACCCTCGTCCGAGCCCGAAACGTCCATCTTTCTTTATAGTCCCTTCCTCCCCGTCACTGGGCCAGGGTTGACCAAAATGCGGGCCCTCCTATTTGCTTATTCTTGGTCTTTCTCCAGGGCTTCCATTGTTTCCATTCTGGAACCCCATCCTATACCTCCCTCCCTAACGCCCGCCGCCCACGTTGTATCCCTATTAGTCAACCCTTTTCTTGTATCTTCACTCTGTATGAATCCACCAGATATTATGCGATCAATAAAATATATTTATTTCGTACATTCAACGCGTATATTTCGGCTAACAGAGTGAGTTTTTAAATAGTAAAAATAGTGAATGTTTGATACGAACACGTTTAACATGAAATATAGTCAATGCCATTAAATTTCGCGAGTAATAAAACTCCTTATTTCACATATTAATTCATTGTTTCTAGATCAAATTATTATTAGAATTTATACTGAACATTATAAGTCGAGAATATGGCGAAAAAAAATTTGCGGCACCTGGATCAGGAATAAAATGATGTTATTGGGTATTAATTAAATATGAATCAGTGTTCTGTTTGGGTAATTTATTAAAAATCAATGAATAAAAGAGAGAATCGTGAAGAATTGCCAAAGAAAAACTCTAAATTGTATAAAATAAAATGCATTTTCGTCTTAGCTTACGTTATTAGAATTTATTATTTTTTAATACGTCTTTAATTCAATTTAATACGATCAAACAATTGCCTGATTTTGTGATAATTTCAGATAAAAATCTATTTTGCCTAGAAAAATTTGAATCAAACAACCTAAGCTGTATTTAAAAAATATATATTACGCGGTATACAATTCGCACAGCTTAAGATATACACTCGACTCTTTTTTACGCGGTTTTGATATAAAACGGTCCACTAAAAGAATAAATATTGTATTAATACATTAATATTTTTTTATATTGATATTAAAAATGAATGCGATTCTAACACATTATTATTATCTTTTTTACACAATTTTCTATTCCCCAATCATACATTTTACAGTCATAGAATAATCTTCAATTTGTAAATAAATTATATCAATTTTTACACGGTATTTGGTGGAACGTATCTACCGTGTAAAAACGAGCTGAGTGTATACGGTTAAATAATGATCTAACAACACTATAAAACCTAATCTAACCTAACCTGACCTATCAATTTTATAAAAGCTTAAAAAAATATGGTAAGCTATCCGAAAATTAGGCATTTTTATTTTTTTCGTATATATTTTATCACGAAAAAAATATTTTTACTTCAATGAATTCGTGTTAAACAATTTTCGCTTTACATTTTGATAAAATTATGTCGCAATCTAAATTAGTACGGTATATAATATTTATAGTATCAGCTTTAAACGGTCAAATAATTTCTTAAAAAAAAGACAAATCCTATAATATCATAGCGAATAAATTTATTCTCATTATTTCGAATTTCTCTATTTTTATTGCAAATAAATTAAATAATAATATATTCAAAGATTTTGATGTTTTACTATAAAAATATTATAAATGAATTAAATAATAATTGTAAAATTGTTAGCATATTAAAAATAAACTCATTGTATATTTTCGATTATGAATAATGTTGTTATTCTAGTGTTTTTTATTTTTTTATTCGATTTTTGTCATTGGGCAAGATCAAACATTGCATGTAAAAATATTCAAAGTAGCTACATGTGAACGGATTTGTAATGAAACCCACAGCAAGTGAACTGTATTACGTTATCCACGAAAATAACCTTTAACGAGCCATCCCCCCTGGCTCACAATTACACTCGCATATTCGTGTGTGTGCCCCCCTTTAGTTTTAACCGAATGTTCCCCCACTTTGTAGTCTGTTGGACGGTGGTCCCCGCTTTACACCATTTTATATACAAATAAGTTTGCGTCTCCAGATAAAATCTAATTACTGGCTCCGTAATTAATTTCCTGACAATAAATAACATTGTGCCGGAGCTTGCGGAGCTTTTCATGTAACAAATTTTGTATCAACACGGGCGAATTCATTGTTTTGCACAGTGTCGGATTAAAGCATCTCTATATAGGTGATTTCAAATTTAATCATAGTGATTTTTTGCAACATAAAAAATCAGTAGTAATCGTTTAGGACTAAAATGCTTAACGAGCCAAATTAAGTTACGTAAAATAAATTTCAGATCCTTAAAAAGTGCTTTAAATAATTAAAAATTATAATTATTCATATTAACATGACACTAAATATTTTTTAAATTATTATTAGGCATTAATATATTGATTTCATTACTCAATATCAACTTTAAAACGGTCGATTTAACATAAATATTGCTTTCAATTGCGAATTCGACAAACATTATTCAAATAAACGCAATTTAAATTAATTAAATGTTAATCTTTGCAAAAAAACAAAACAAAAACTATTTATATCATGAAATATTATTCTCAGTGAATCTATAGAGCTTTGCGATGCTTTTGCTAATACAAAAATTTTAGTCACCGCTAAATATTCTAGGATAACAGCTAAATATTCTAGGATACAGATTTATTCTTAAATAATTCTCACTAATTTATTAAAATATTATTAATCCGGATTTAAATTCGAGTCATATTAAATAAATTCATATTTTTATTAATCAAGAGAACACTTTAAAGGATATTACCAATATTTAACATCCTCATTATATAAAGTTAATTATATTATATAATTATTTGGGAAACAAGTCAAATTGTCAAAAAATCTTGACATCGGTAGCCTTAACGAATGCTTACTTTAATGTTGATGTTATATAAGATTTTACATATTTTGCTTGGTGATTTTTAACTTATGGAAAAGATGGAAAATGTATCGGAAAAACCGGCATAATTTGCGACTTTATTTTATTTCGCAAAGAATAAAAAACACAATTTAAACAACAAACGATTTAATTATGATATGAATTAACCCATCCTTCACGGCGGCTCGAAAACAAACGTGTCTTACGAAGGGGGTCTCTCAGAGATCCCAAGCATTTCGAGTCAAGATATTGATGAATTGGAATTAAAAATGGATTATTCTTAGAATAAATATAGTTATTTATGATATACTTCATAATTGGCTCGACATTTTGGATTCTTTAACTAATCAATATGACGCGTAAATAAAATGCGTACTCGCAAGTGTCAATCGCACGTTTCACTCGCACTCTGGATATCGTAACGGATGCGAGCGAGAAAAAACATCACAGCCGTAGCAACACAGGCGAATATTGTTCTTTTTATATTTTTTTTCGCTATTGCAGACACTGGCAAAGACCCGTCTCAGGATTATTAGGCCACTTAAATAATAATAAAATAATGACTAATTAACCACTTCATGCGCGAAGCATAAAATTATATTAAAAACATAAAAATGTTTTTATATTTATTTCAACCCTTTTCAGTCCATTTTTTGCACTTTTACGCAAAAAAAAGTAATTCATGTATAGTTTTTAAGTCGTAAAATGCATTGAAAATCTATTATCAGGCTATAGCAAAGCATGAATGCAATTGGAACAAAATAAGCTGGAGAGTGATCCTTTTATAATTGACGAGAATATACAATAATAAAACTGTGATTTATTTAAGCGCGCATCTGGCTTCACACGAATACGCGTGAGCGCGGAAATTGGAACGCTTCTGCTTGATGCGTATTTGCATCAACGCTCATGAAGAGGTTAAAGGACAATAATTATTTATAATATTTATTCTTTAGATCTTTCTAATAAATACAAAAAGTTTGTGACATATTGGTATTATATTAATATTATATTAATATTATACAATAAACCAATGTTAAGTTAATAGTCGGATAGGTGTCCGACGAAAACAACAGAGGGTATGTAAGTGGAAGAGACCCATTACCTCCGTAAAAAAATATGTATGTAAGTAGATTGGCGCGTTGTTATTAATTTATTTAATTTCATATATCCTTCGTTGAATAAATAATTATAAGACAAATAATATAAATTTCAATCAAGCTTAAATAATCTTTCTTTTATGCCAGTCATCCATCGTAGTCAAATAAAATTAAAATTAAAATTGTATTATTAATATTGAAATGATGCATCATAACGTTTCAGAGGCTAGACATTCTCCAGCAACGCCATGCATCAACGATGACGCTCGTTGAAAAAACACAATAAATTATACGACATTTCCAATGAGCCGAGAGATAAGCGTGGGACGTGCGCCATTTTAAAATATGCGTGCACCAAAATGATGCATTTGTATGCTGCATGCAACAAAATGCACACAAACACATACGCGAGCGCTGAAACGACTCGACCCGGGGGCGATTTTACGTCACGCATTTCGGGCCTGAAACCCATAGCGCGTACCTGTCCGTGCAAATTAAAACTGATCATATCCTCATTACTCACAATAAGGTCTGTCGGTCTAATTTGCAAAAATGCAGCGTCCAACCCACCCCCGTGTTGGCGTCCCCCCGGCAGCGGTACATGCGCGCTCGGACCCACGGGGTGGTGCATAATGCATCCACCAGGTTCAATTTTTCAGCCGACTCGCATTGTACCGGGAAAATGCCGCGGGCCTCGCTCTGAAAATATAATGTGAAAATCGGGCAAGTGAAAATTTTCCACACTCCCAAACTAGGGGCTATATTGCCGCCGGTTCCGGGACACAGCAGCGCTTTCAATATCTCTGTCTCCCTGGCGGATATCGCAGATTCAAAATGGCGAAGTGTGATCAAAGCTAATGAATAATATCAGATATAATCAACGCAATTCAAGAAATTAAAAAATGAATCAAACTAAATGAGATATTTATAGAAACGCCGGTTTTTATTATCTTATGTTATCCCGTTTTTACGTACCCAGAATCCGCGTTTTCCCACTATTTGCGTATAAATACTATAATCTAGTTTCATTTTAGTTTATTAGATACTCGATATTAAGTAAAATATGTATTATGTGTAAAATCAGGGCATCTATTCTGGATGCAATCCATTACATTGTTTCGGAAAACTTGAATCGACAAGAAACAAGAACATGAAATTAAAGACATTATGGAGCACAAAGCCTTTGATGTCTAAGAACTAAGTTCCGACGAAATTTCGCAATATTATGTGGATCTTGATTTTAATGTGATGACATCTTAAGTTATGGCATCGACAATATAGTTGACATATCCGACGGAAAACTCTCCGATGAAGAAGTGGTAAACCCGATCCATCCAACTCCATCAAAAAAAGATGCTATGAGGTAAATTAAAGACCGAGGTATAAAAAAAAAAAATTATGAACTTGTACCAATCCAAGTTTTCCTCGGATTTTTTTCTGCCTAACAAAGTAATCAGAAATGATTTAAAGGTCCCCTCTGTGATAAATGTGATAAAAACAAATCGAGTCCTACATAAATAAATAAATAAAATGCTAAAAAAATCGACCCAGCTGGCATCACAGCTGAGAGAATTAATTTCATATACGAAGAAGTGTCTAAAAAGAAGTAGAACCGCCAATTAAAAAAAATCCTCAATAAGATCCTTTCTTTTAAATTTAATAGTTAAGATAAAAGCACCTAAATGTAATAGTTTACAGTGTTATTCAATTAATAAACCAGTGTTATAGCTTGTAGGTAACATGCATATGATTTCGATAATGTAAATTAACCGCGACTGAGCTAGTTAGTAGTCGGATAAGTCAGCCTTTCGATAAAAACTATGAATTCAGATAATTCTTTATGGCACTGGCTAAAGGGAATGTATGTTTATAAAAATATTTATGTAGGTATTTTGGCGCGTTGGAATTAATTAATTTAATACCATCGATCCTGCGTTGAATTAATAGTTATAATCCAACTGAAATAATATTAAAATTAACCAGTGTCGTGGTTTGACACTGGGGGGAATATTGTCGCATTCCCCTTCCATCTTTAGAATCTTTATATGGAATTATCTGAATTCAATTTTATACGTAAAATTTTATTAAATATTATTAATAATAATCAAATGAATATATAAATTAATTCAAAACGATACCTTGACACTTTTTTATAACTATTCAGTTAATACATCGGATGATTTTATGCTTCATTATTTCTCGAATTTAATTTTAATGTATTAATATTATTATAAACCTCGATGCTAATAAATCAAAAACTTTCTTAATATAATAATAGAATCAGTTTAAAAAATCATAAAATATAATAGTCACAATATGTAAACCTTGGATGACATTCTTGAGAACAAAGAAATCTACTGATTATCCCATAAATATTAGCATACAAAATTTAACTCATCAGCTAAATAAATGCAACTATTATTCTATGAATTTATTAAACGTGGTGATAAATTTAAATAAATAAATTTTAGGTTATTCCCCATAATACAATTATTCACTACACTTAGAAGCAATAATATGTCGCAAAAAATATCTACGCTTTATAAAAATCGTCAAGTAAATTTATTTCGTCATTAGGCCATGACATCTGGCATTCAGAGTGGTAAGGATTATGATATATAATCCGTTTCATTGCGAAAAAGATTTCAAGCATTGCAAAAAAAATAATCTTTAATGTAACAATTAATATAAAAATATTACAATGGGTCTAAAAACTTACCGTATAAAAAATATTTTGCAATCGTTTATCGCATAATATTTACCGATCGATGCTATAGATGTCAGCCAATATGATTCATCCGTCCAAATGATTTATCATAATTTATTGTTTTAAGAAATATATTAATTAATATTCTTCATATTCGCACTTTCGTTATATTAAGATGTTTTTTAAAAGATCGCGGTGTTATTATCACGAAATTTATTTATTACATGTTATTAATTAATTATTTAATTAGACTCACTTTTATAATTGCATCCGTAATCAATGCAACGGTTCGATGATGAGGCGTTATACGGAGTTGGAGTCGATCCACGCTCTCTGTATCGACTGATCGGGGAGAGGATCCGAACCGCCAATTCCAGGAGATGGTCCAGATCGAAACCTGTATTTTTTCACACAATCTTGGCACAAAGTGAATAGGTCATTCCTATAACTTTGCATTAACTGAATATTCAATTAGCGAACGTCCTTTGTGGATGCTGAGGGAATGGAAACCTGTTTGATCGGTTGCTCTCAGTCGATAATGCGTACATAAAAAAATGTTTGTACTGGAATGATAATTATTCGGTGCGCGTTTCGGACCTTGGGGTCAGTTTCCGACCTCAACGGTCACACGGTTCGCGTAAGGTGAGAGGGTCAGATCGCGCACTCAAAAAAGGGGGCCGCTGGAGGTCAACGAAAAAATTGCTCCTCTAAACACTCACGGGTCAATGTTTGTCGTATTCATCATTTGAAACCGACCGAATAAATTGTGACAGTTTAAAACAATGATAATTATTACACCTAATAATATTTTTATGTACTTAATTCAACTTGTCAATAAATAAGGAACCTTTAGTTATATTAAGAACATGATTTTTTTATTATGATGGTATACTTATTATTATTAATATAAGTTTTTTTAAAAGAATTTACTCATTATAAAAGCAAATTGCAAATAATAAATATTTAAAATAATATTCATCAGAAGACAATAAATGATGGCATTTCACAAGCAATTTTTGGCTTGATCCAAATTAGGTGACATGTTAAAAAGAAAATAACAAAATATAGTTATAACCATTGGCGGCTCGTGGGTTAAATATTTAAATGTGCTGGCGGAAGATTAAAAATTAAAAAAAATATATTATAGAAAGGACTGTTCCGAGTCGCAGCGCAACACAGCGCTTAGCGACGAGAACCCCCCTCCCACCCCGCTACCAGCCCACATTCATCCAATACAAGACGCTGGTAGAGATGACAACCAGACAGTACTCTACGCGCGATGTAACACTAAATGTAAATTTAAATTATATAAATAATGCAATTTAATTTATAAATTTTTGAGAAAGAAACATACGGTAAACCGAAAAGTATTGACAATTTTTTTGTAGTACCGTTTTTATATCAGTTTGTCACCGATTGCCGTCGAGTAAACAGATAAAATTCGATATCATTTTAAGCTCTATTTGTAGCTAGAGGTTGGGAAGACCATTTACGTTTTTATGCTACTCTCTATAAGGGATTAAAGCTAAAATAAGCTGCTGAGGTCATCTAAAAAAATAAAGAAATGGCTTAAAACTTTAAAAATGCCATAGAAGGTTAAAAAAAAGAATTAAACGATATACTAAGATCAGGAAGACATCAAAAATGAATGATGCCGCATTAAATTCATTGGTAGAACCCGACCCTGGTAAAACTAACCTGGTAAAAAATAGATAAGGAATTTGGGTACCGCACAAATTATCAGTAACAGTGCTGGAACAAAATTTATATATATGACAAAATATTAGACTGATCCGTTTCTCAGAAGAATTGTTACTGGTGATGAAAAGTACCAATCTCAACCTCTCGATGTGGGGGCGCGCCGTCCATATGGCCAGATTGTGCGGCGCACACAGTCGCCAAAATATTATACGCGTCAAGAGGCGCCAAGAGAGGAAAAATTAGACAATATTATCTATTAATTTATTAAAATTTCTTTAAATCGAACAAATTTTGTTAAAAGTTTCCTAATTCTTTTTCATATTTTTTTATTGTAAATTCTGCACACAGGCGCCGAACAATGTCGGCGCGCCACTGCCTCCATCATCATTGACATTTAAAAAGATGCTTTTTTGTTTGGAGGTATATTTTGAGCGTAATTCATCATGAATTATTAAAACCTGAACAAACAGTTACGGCCAAAGTTGATTGTGTCCAATTATTGAGATTGAAGGCGAAACTGTAAAAAAACGATCAGTTTTGGTAAATAACCAAAGACATATATAACAACATGACAAGGCAAGGCCACACGCAGCAAGAATCAAGAAAAAATCAGGCAGTTGGATTTAGAAGTACTACAGTATCAATTTTTAGAGCATTCGCTTAGAAATGAAGAAAAACACTTCATAATTCATAAATAAAGAAAAATTATAGCGAACAAAAGAAATTATCTTACAGAGTAATATTTGTATAGTGATTTGTAAAATATTTTTTTTCATGGAGATTTCTATACTTTTGGATTTTTGCGATTTTAATCTAAAAAATAATTCTCGAAGAGAAAAGATATTAAAAATTGATATTGATAATATATTGAATTAAAATTGATAATTAATACATAAATATATATTATTTATTATTTCATGCTTTACGAGAATGAAAATAAATTTCGAGAATTTTTATTATAAAGGTTCGTTTGTCACAAAAATGGAAGAATGTTATTTTTTTTTTGTTTTTACTACGATGGTTGAATGGCATAACAGAAAGATTGCAAAGCACAATTCATCCATATAAAGATTTGATAAAGATTCGATAAAGATTCTAAATATGCACGGGGAATGAAGATTTTTGAAGACTAGTTTCATCATCATTTTTTCAAGAATAAATCGAGGACTGTATTATATTTCGTTATTTAAAGTGTTAGTTGTTTGTGAGTAGTTAGTGGTGCAGAAAAAAGTTAAAGGATAATATACCACTTTTTATTAACGATTTATTTTTCTTTCTTAGTATTGTGTTAATGTTGCTTAAAAAAATATTACTCAAAAAAGCCAGGGGAAAAAGTCTTTTACACTTATATTTCCCCCAGTGTCTAACCACGACACTGGTTAATTTTAATATTATTTCAGTTAATGTATATTATTTGTTTTATAATTATTTATATTTATTAGTTATTTATTCAACGAAGAATAGAGGGCATTAAATAAATTAATTCCAACGCGCCAAACTACCTACATAAATATTATTATAAAACATGCGGAGGTAACGGGTCTCTTCCTCTTACATACCCTCTGGCCAAAAAGTATATGTTATGTTAGGTTATATCGACCGAAGGAGAATATATTATATTAAGATATAATAAGAAAATAAATACATTTTTTCGAACCACCTCTTTCATAAAAGGAAATATTTGCTCGGGAAATCCTTTTAATCATATTTCACATTTTCAAATAAAAGTTTGTTTTATGGAAGACAGTCCAATAATTTTTTAAACGAACAAAGGAATCTCAAACGTATCATGCAATGATTTTATCAAGTTTATTATTGCGTAAGGTGAGCAAAGAAACAGGTTTTCTGGAAGTTTGAATTTTTTTTAATCTTAAGCTGGCATTTTTTTAGAAAAAGAGGATAGCAGAGTTTTTTTAAGAAAGAGGAGGAGTTGCAAATAATAATATATAAATTATATTTCTTTTATAGTATCGTATAAAAAATTACGGGCATAAATAAATTTCAATAAGTCATTGAAATTAATTTCTGCGGCAACAGACGAACTCTTCGCGCCAATACAGACTGCGCCAATGTGCAGCATGGCGTTTGAGGTTTCATTGTGTGCATTTGGCAGATTTACAATCAAGTCGCAGTAGGCGTGGATTGAATGCAGATCTTTGACTATGGGGATTTGGTACAGGGCCGGTGTCACCGAACTGAGGGTGCACTCAGCCCCGGTGCAATATTCAAAATGCATTCGTCCCACGAGTTTCGGGGGCTTTTCCGATGCATTTTCCAGGAGCAGTCTGGCCACGCGTGCACCGTGCGTGATGCCGACACACGACAAATGAGCCAAAGTGTGGTTCGCGAATAATTAAATTAAACAAAAAAAATAAACATCGACGTTGACTAATTGAGATTTGTGCATTTTTTACGTTCTGACTTTCGAGTCAATCCATTTTACGTCGTCGGCGATTTTCTTTATTTCTTTTTTTTATTTTTCCACGCGTGATAGAATCACTGGTACAGACCGGGAATATTTAAATGAAAACATAGCTGGCTAGTATCAGGGGAAATAAATTCCGGTACATGTGCGGTGCACAGACAGACGGTCTGAGGGGTCACTGGCTGCGGAGTTGGGCCTCCCTGTTTGTTCTATATGCAAACGTGCTTGTGTAATATTTCAATTATCATCATTTGGCCGGCTGGATCATTATTATTTTCCCCCATTGCAAAAAAAAACAATTCTTTTTATCAAATAAATATAAAGAAGAAAACTCTGTCTCAGACTCTCCATATTTGATAATTAAAACGACCAAGACGGCGAATTAATTAATTTAAAGAAGATTCAAACAAGCTGTCAAAATAATACAATAAACTCTCGATAAGTGAAAAAGGATCCGACACATAATCCAAGTAAATCTTCTAACGATTTTCCAATAGATATTGATAAATTCTTCTTCACATCTTGACATTTTAAATTGATTCTAAGAATAAAAATAGTTATTCATAATATGCTTAATAATTTGGTCGATATTTTGATGTCAATTGCACGTCTCACTCGCACTCGGCACATCATACCAAATACGAGCGAGAAAAAACATCGCGCGCGTGGCGACAGCAGGAAATATTGTTGTTTTTAATTTATTTTTTCCCAATTACGGACAATAAAAGTAAATGATTTGTTATAATATTTATTTTTAAGACATTTTTAGACAAATACAAAAAGTTTGTGATTTGTAGGATTTATATTAGAAGAGTTATTCAAGAAAAATTAAAAACATGGGGTCGCAAATATACCCTATCAAGGCTTGGTTAACCTAGCTGTTATATGATTATATTCCAATTCTCATTAGTTGATATACTCAAATAAAGTGAAGACAAAAGTCATTTACTTAATCCGATTTATCTTTTCTTCTTCGTCGCCTGCATCCTAATTTTTCTCTTTTGAGATTGAAAATAATATAACTCATATTTTATAGATATTTCTAAATTCTTGTATATTTTATTGGAAATTAGCCCAAAAAATATGTTTAGTATTAAAAATACTGCAATAGAACTTTACCCTATATTTAAACTAAAGTTTTAAGCAAAACACATTAAAATGATTATATCACCTCAGTCGTAAGGTATCGATAAAAAAATATATGTATACCTCCGGTCAAGCGAAGCGCACGCTTTAGACTTCACCATCATTATGGTAAATTTCAGGTATCTTTAAAAAAAAATCTACCCGAAAAAATACCATCATCTACCTCAGAAGATAAGTGAAAATATTCAGATAAATCTAGTTTAATTTACGTCTGGTGATTATTTTTTTATATTAATTGAGCGTCAAGTAAAAAAATCGTGTATTTTTTGTTGATTGCTGAAAAATCGAAAATGTGGCTGGAAAAATATTTTTATAATTACGGAAAAATGTTGCTAATACTGTCTTTGCTTTGTATGACTTTTTTCAGAATTCAATCAAGTTGTCATCATCATAACAACAATTTTAAGAAACTTGAATTATTTTTTTGCAAGCTCCTAAAACGCAATAATATCAATTCACAGATAATCGGGATTTTGCTATATTAATTATATTCGGTTTAGGGACATGTCTTTATTAAAAAAACATGTTGACTGTCATCAGTATACCTTTATACATATTAAATCAGAGATGATCTGTGCTGTATGCTGAAGATGAATTATTTTAAATAAAATGCTGAAAGCCTAGTTAGATAAGAATCGTCTAATTGAGGACTTGTCTTGCATTACGCCCCTCAGACATGAAACATCGATGTTGAAGATGTACAGTTTTATTTGTCAGGGCAACATGCAATGTCAAATAAAAAAATGCTGACGTTTTTTGAAAAGGTAATAAATCTAATCCTTTTACAATACGAAGTTTAATAATAAAAAAAAAAACTTATTATAATATTATCAATAACTAATTTCCATTAATTTACGCACTTTTCATTACTTATATTATTATTTTTAAAATAATCTGCTATTTGTTATTGACTTAATTCAAATATTGAGTTCATAATTGACGAATGTTATGTCAAGAATATGCTAAAAATATTTTTTTAACACAAGCACCAGCTGTTAAATTATGATATTAAGCATGAATTCAATATTTGATCATTTCAATTCATCAATTCAATACAATAGGATCTTCTGTATACCTATATTATTATAAAAATATAGAATTAATAAAAACAGGATAATGAAAAATCGGATAAAAAAACTCTACGATAATTTTTGCGATTAATTTTGAAATTTTCTTCATTACAATGACAGATGATTATTATACAAAAAAAAATATTGACCATATAACAAGTGTACATCTGCAGCAAATGTTTGTTTTGCAACAATATTTATACATTTGGCTGCCCTCAATGCGAAATCATACTCTCATTATCATATGTTCGAAATATGATTAAAAATATGTCGTTAAGAATGTAATTAAAATTTTACGCTCGGAAACAACACTTAGTGTGCTAAATTAAATACAAGAATTTTCCACGGCGATACAGGAAAATATGACATCCTTTTCGGCTGTTGTAAAAAAAGTTTCAATGAGTAACTGACCTATGGCGCGTTCATTGTGAAATATTTTTATTTTTCGTCCTTTTCCGGCCATACGGATGTCGACAGGTGTGTGCGGGATAGAAGCGGTTGTATCTTGCGGGATAGTACCCGCACAGGGATAACGAAAATAAATTCCCTGGTTCGGTGAGAGGGAAAAAAGACTCCGGCCGCCAAATAAAAGGAGAGCAATCTATCTATGGGGCTACTCACTTGTGGCGTTGAAAAAAATGGATATGAATACCGGCCCTATTATAAATCGCATATCAAAATTTAATTTAATTAAGCAATATTCATCGGAAAATAATTCTTAGCCGCTATATTTTGATGGGCATAATGCAATAACGCACACAGCTGATCAAATAATTGCATATTTAAGACAAATTCGTTATTTAATAATAAATAAAATAATCAAATAATGTGTGATATGATAATGTATAATATTACTATTTATTTTATTATTAAATGTGTAAGTCTTCATCGCAATATAATTATTTTCTCATGCTGATCATATAGATAATTACTACCCCATCAGCCTTCTCTCCTCTATCGGTAAACTCTTGAATAATAATTAACGATAGGCTTCCTTCGGTGACCTTCTTCGCGTTTCTGAATTTATTGGAAAAGGACCAATTTTAAACACTTTTCGGGAGCAATTTTATGTCACTCGTGCCTTTGACAATGTCTGACACGAAGGGCTTCTTTTTAAACTCATCTCGGTTGTTTATCTCCTTCCATATATAAAATTAATTAAATCCTTTTTAAAAATTCGATGCTTCAAAGTAAAATTAGAGTAACTTCTCCCCCCTAATCTCCATTCGTCTGATTACGTCTGGTGGTCAAGGATCGAATCTCTTCCCATTCTTGTTCTCCATCTTATAGGTACAGTTTGCTATTTTATTGGCAACTTATCGATCCAATCCTCTAACATTTTGGTGGGTTAGGAATGCAAGAAAGTATTTAGGGTATAATTGACTTGGTCATCATTAATGATAGTTTTTCCATAAAAAAAAATCTGTAAGGAACAGAATGAGTAGTATTCCATAGGGAATAGGGTGGATTTGGCAAAACAGACCAGTTGAGTTCCAGAATTTTTCCTTGGATCACTTTTGCCGTGTGTGGTCTGGCGTTATCGTGTAACAGGATAACGCCTTTCCGGATTGACGAGTGTAGGACGCTTTTCCAGTAGTTTTTCATGAAATCTTTACAGCTGTCGAACGTACACATCGTCGGCAATCGTTAAGTTTTCTTGCCATGAATATTGGCTTTAGAGTCCGATAGATCCCAATCTAAACATTGTCTTTTGAAGGCATTTTTTATCCCTGTTATTGTCCTGTCCAAAAAAAGTTTGATTTTATGTCGTGAAAGGGGATCTGTAACATTCAGTATGCCTTATTTTGGTCACTAAGATTATGTGGTACCCATATGCCTAACTTGCTGACTTTCCCCAATTTTTTAGGTGGCGATAAACTGTAGATTGTGGCGTATTGAATCTCTCTGCCAATCCCCTTGTCGTTTGACATTGATTTTGTTCCAATATCGCATTTAAAATGTCGTCATCGAAGTCGAAAGGGCGACCCGCCCTTGGTTCATCTTTCAAAGACTCAACGTCACATGACGAATATGCACTTTGTGATTCTCCATTTTACGGGCTCGGAAAAACACCACTGTGTCCTCCACACACTAAATAGTTGTCGAATGACTGACAGGCCACTTATCTATCTAATGAAAATAGAAATATCCTTGTCGGGTGACTCAATACGAGTAAATCCAAACAATAAAAACTGTCTACCTGAATCGGAAGTTATTTATGACTCTACCTAATAAACGACCGATATACTGATTCCAAAAAATAAAAATAAATACCCCCTCGGCGCTATACGACCATGACACTATCATATTTAGCCGCAGTAGAAGCCCTAATCTCATATATAAAACATAGCAAATATAACCAAACAAACTTCAAGTGTTGTGACAAATTATTAATTCAAATCAACCCCTCAAAGACGCATATTTTTTTCTATAAAAAAAATTTTAACTCTGCCAAATATTAGGATTGAAAACACCATTATTCCATAGAATTATTAAGCAAATTACCTAGGAGTCACTTATATTAATAAAAATGCAAATGTCCTCTTATATGCAAAGACAGTGTTCTTTGGCTAAAATTAAAAAAACTCATTTATACTGCCATCATCCGTCCTCAAATTCTATACGCTTCTCAGATCTGGGGCACGACGCATTCTGCACATATAAATAAAATTCCATGAAAAATAACACTGCGTACAATCTCAAATTCACCTTGGTTTGTTCGCAACACAGACATCTCTCAGACTCTCAATTAACGAACTCTTTTTCCAAATTAGCTTCAAATAATTTAAAGTTCTAGTTCATTGGGTTCATTGGTCTTTTTTTATATATAATATTTTATGATTTTCTACTTCTTAATATAGTTTTTCCTATTATTACGTTTTTACATATTTTTTCGAAAGCTGTAGTAAATTACAATGATATTGAACCAGCAAAAAATCTTTGCCAAGTTTTAAGGTCTATAAAGCTCAGGCTCCATATGGCCATATTGTGCGGCGCACACGGGCACCAGAAGATTATGTGCGCTGAGAGGCTTCGATTGGGGAAAAATTGAAAAATATTAAATAATAATCCATAAAACTTACTTAAAATAAAAAAAAATCGTTTAAAATCCAAATTATTTTTGGTAAAATGTGTTTTTATTCTATAGGGGCCCAATTATTATGCACACAGGCGCCGGACATTATTGATTTTAATATAACACTTTTACTTGGAGGAAATGCTGCAAGAGATTGCAAAATAAAACCACTTATAATTTAATATTATCTACATTGAGAGCCTTCAAAATATTTAGAAATCTAACCGAAGAGCATTAATGACTCTAAAGATTTTAAAGATGCCAGGGGAATAAGTTTCTTATACTTATATTCCCCCCAGTGTTAAACCACGACACTGATTAATTTTAATATTATTTCAGTTGGTTTGAAATTCATGTTATTTGTTTTATAATTATTTATTCAACGAATACATTCAATTAATTAATTCCAACGCGCCAAACCATCAACATAAATATTTTTTTATAAAACCAACGGAGGTAATGCTCTAGGTCTATAGTGCGGTGTTATAAAGAACTCCCTGAATACATAGTTTTCTTCGGACAGCTCTCCTATTACTAACTTAGCTGAATTGCGGATAAAAAAATGGTTAATAATACCCTATCGACGTACATGATCCCCGGACCTTCCACGTTTTGCCAATACTGAGGAGATAAAGACTGAATTAGTTAAACGCTATCCAAAAAATGCATTATAGAAGTGCTTAAAAAAAAAATAAAAAAAAAGCGCGTATATAAAATAATATTAGTAATAAATTATTTATATATTTTTTATTCCATTGAAAACCAAATTTAGTACAAATTACTAAAATGAAAAGATTTTTTTAATAATCTGAACAAAATATTGAGTGAATCGCCCCCGTTTCCGATACCAATAGCCTCGGAAATTTTATTTTTACCACGTTTTCTGATCGCACTTTTTCCTTTTCAATTTGTCACCGTCCTCCTTTTTCCGATGCTTCCGATTGAAATGTCCAGATTAAATTTGATCGCCTGTTTTTACATTTACTTTTGTCTCGTTCCTCTAGACTAAACGTTGACACGAGGCGGATTTTCATAATTTTTTCCAACTTTTATTCGCGACAAGAATGCGAAAATTTATTTGGAAATTAGCGAAAGACGAAATGGCAATCCCCTTTCAACAGAGCGCAATTATCCTTCGGCCATCAAGTGCACAAAACAAAATACACCCAGCGGCCTCTACCCTCCTCCCATCCTCCCCCACGCCATAAAGTTCTATCTGGATAGGAGCATGACTAAAATAATACCTAAGGGATATTCCCAGACCCGGCCGAGAGGAAGAGTGTGGGGTTCCTCCGAAAGGACCGAGGGGAGGGAATCATAGTTGGAAGCCATGTTGAATATTCCGTCTCATCCCCCCGGCTCCCTGTTCAGATTAAACTCTTCGGTTGCCGCTAAGCAGTCACGACTACAACTGTGAACTAGCACAACCACACGTACGCCATTGTGTTGTATCCCTGTAATAGTTTCAATATATGCGAAACAGTGCTAAAATGCGTATATATTTTAATTACAAGCAATATTTCATACCCCACAGCAGTGAAACGTATAAGAAAACATTAAATAAACCGTAAATAGCAAACTCAAATGAATAAAAAACAATAATAAAAACGTTAAACAAACGTACTTATACGAAAAAATACCATAGCGTGCTATTAAATGCTAATAAATCCAGTCACAATCGTTCAGAAATAAGAAGAAATTTATCCCACGATTCGAAGAATATTTAATATAAAATAATAAAAGAAGATATAAACGAGGGAAGCTTCCCTTTCAATTTCTATACATTTTACATTGTGATTCAAATGATTGAAATAACCGTAAGAAAATTATATGAATTCTATGCATATTTTACTATGAAACGGTTAGCTGTATAAAATCCGGTTTAAACTTAAAGCAATACATTCAAACTTAACAAGCATCATTTACTTTAATTATTATTCTACGAATATTTTTTGATTTTGATAAAATGATTACAATAACGAATTTAGCGATTTAATACATATGAAAAAAAAAATAATGATAATTTATTTTAAATAAATGTTAATATACATTCACAGATATCGTTGATTTATTTATATAATCGATATTGCAAATGGTTTGAATCCTTGCTAAAAATTGCGGATTATTTTCATAGATGTCATTACAACAATAATTATAATAATTTATGTAATAAATCATGATTTTTTTTAAATTATGCTAATTTATTATTCGCAGGCAATTAATAGATGTCTCTTACTTTATTTTAAAATCCAGACATCCGAAACGACCTTGACGTCACCTCCCTTTTTCAAATTCCTTCGACAAATTTTCAAGTGTTAAATAATCAATCAATGTTTTTTTAATTTTCGGCTATCGAACGCAAACTAATGAAATAAAATAAATGAAAAAACAACTTCCATCATACCAAGAAGCGCCAAAAGCATTAAATATATGTAGTCTAAGAAATTACTCTTTGGCCAAACTTAGTATTAATGTGTTTCAATTATTTTGGTATTTTTGGGAGATAATAAACTATTATGAGGCACCTTTTTTTTAAATTTAAACTGATTTTGAAACTATTTAATTTAAACTAATACTATATTTTTATTTATTAATTAAATATAAAATAAACTAAGATCATTAGATTTAGAACACCGCGTCTGATCATTTGTATGACCATAGTCGGTGGAAAGGATATAATGATATTTTATTAATTTATTAATTAATCACAATAGAAATAGGCAGGGCGGCTCTTGGGTAAAATTTTTGGGGGTACTGCAGAATATTTACCCTTTCCACTCTGTTCACTTTTAATCGAATCTATGAGTTACTCTCATAATATTATTTTATAAATTTATTAAAAGAGAAATTCATTGGGAAAATTAATGATTCCAAACTATCTTCCGCGGAACAGCAGTGTTCTGCGACAATTTAGCAAGATTTTGAACACTGCAATACATTTAAATATCTTCTACTTCTTATTTAAACGGCGAGTGATGATCAATCTCTACTGATGTTTATGACGACAAGTATCTAGCTACAGGTGGAGGATCATCTTTCCTCACACCGTGCGCATTAAAGAGATGGGGTATATTGTTGTTACCTGACCGGCTGACAAGTATGCAATTCAAGGACTCAGAATTATCAGTCATTAGTGCTTTATTTATTCATATTTTTATGTTTATATTATATTATAGTTTTATATTTAAAAATAATTACTACTAGCTACTCGTGAATTCTTGGAAGATTTTTTTATGCGTTTTCTTGTATGACTATACTTAACTATAAAAAACAGGTTTGACTATACTTAATATGGGCATAGACCAGGGGTGAGTAACCTTTATTAACAACGCATCTAAGAAACTTATGATAATACAAACACTGAGTTATGAACTCAAATTATCTCTTTATTACCAAAATAAACCTAGTATAAAAAAATACTGAAATAAAACACTCATTAATAGAAATACTTATTATACTTATAAATACTCATTAAATAAATTATAAAACGGCTAAAGATTATCTAACGGATGCGTCACAGCGGCTCGAAACCAACCGCGTCGTCCGAAGGGGGTATATTTTCATTATAAATTATAAAATCCAAGCATTTCAAGCCAAGATATTGAGAAAATCTTGATAAAAAAAATGATTATATTTTTTGTGTGTTGCAGCGGAACCATGTGGTTGGATACCGTGTTATACTTGCAAATAAAATACACCCTTTTGCAAATCAAATGCACCTTTTTCAATAGACATTTCAATAGAAAATGGGTCAATTTGATTTGCAAAAGGGTGTATTTGACATAAAAAACCTGTAGGAGATAGCATCTTGAATTCTATGCTCTACTTTTTGCAAAAGATGTGTTATTTTCGTTTATTAGCTTGTGGCTAATTGGAATAAATACTGTGCCCTTCGATTTTTATTTAATTGAGAGGTTTTAAGGCATATTTTACGTCCTCAATCACTAATGTTTATATATATTTTTATTTATTATCAATAAAATATTTTACCGACTCGAAACCAACCGCGTTGTCCAAAGGTGGTCTATTAATAAGGGAAAATAGACTCCAAGTATTTCAAATTAAAATATTGATAAAATATTCATCAATATCTTGATTTTTTCTGAAAAATGGATTATTCTAAGAATAAAAATAGTTATACGTGATACTCTTCATAATTTGGTGGATATTTTGCATTTTTTAACTAATTAATGTGACGCATAAATGACTACGTTCTCGGCAATGTCTCGCCGCAGACAGAGCTACCGCAGCACGTGTCAATATTACGTTTCACTTGCACTCGCCACATCGTTACGGATGCGAGCGAGAAAAAACTTCGGGCCCGTGGCTACAGAAGCGAATATTTTTGTTTTTATTTTTTTCGCAATGGCGGACAATAAAGTATTTATACTATTTATAATATCTATTTTTTAGACATTTTTAAACAAATACAAATAGTTTGTAGTGCGTAGGATTCATATTAAAGTAATTATTCGAGAAAATTCAAAAACTAGGAGTCCCAAATAGGCTAGGTTAATGACAATTTTGGCATTGCTTCTTTGCCATTAATTGATATATACACTTAGGTCAGTTTTTATGCGTATCTTTTTAATGCGATTTTGAAGTTATGCTATTTTCAAATGTAATGGAACCTATCCCTTATTTTTGTATGTAGATCAAGTCTTTTTTTATGCGAATTCGCATAAAAAAATCTAAAATTTAGACTAGTGCAGGTTACAACCGTTAAAGTGTGATATAGGGCGATGGGCGATCGGAATTGTTTTTAACTCTGGCAACTCATCTTCGGGGAAATTTTCGTCTCTTATATTGTATTATAAAGTTCTAAGGAAGATTGGTCACGATTGTTAATCTTTACTTTATTTTATTTTATTGTTTATTTATTCAGATTCATTTACCCCAATGGAGAAGAAAAATAAACGCAAACGGAAAGCAATTTCTCTAGATAAGAAATTGACAATTTTGGATTACTTGGCGAATGGACAAAATCCTACCCAAATAAGCAAATCTCTCAATCTGGGGGAATCGACTATAAGAGCAATTAAAAAAAATGAGGCCGCCATCAGAAAATCAGTCATCAATGGCACAAAGTTAAGCTCAAATCTTACATCGTATTCAAGAGATACTTTATTGGAAAAAACAGAAAAAGCACTTGTAATTTGGATTGAAGATTTATCTCAAAAACGATTTCCCATATGTGGATATTTAATTAAGGAAAAAACTCTTCTGTTTCATGAACAAATAAAGCAGCAAGCAGAATTCACTTCACCTGAAGTTTGGAAAAAGTTTTCAATTTTGGACTGTATAAATAATATTTCATGTGCGAGCGATATCTAAGATAACTCCACACACTTTACATTTTTGTTGGAAAGCAGTTTGGCCCGAATGTGTTACAGATGGGGAAATAATAAATACTTCGACATTGTCATCTGTAATCATTAATTTGGCAAATCAACTTGGTGGAGAAGACTTTGATACTTTTTCTCAAACTGATGTCGATGAATTGCTTGAGGATACTCCATTGAATGACGATGATATTCTTGGTTTGATTTTACATGGCAGCGTAGAAATAGAAGACGATATTGAAATGGAAGAACCTCCTGCCCCCCTTACTCTAAAGATTATACAAGAGGCTAGTCAACTTTGCAATAAATTAGAAAATCTATTTATTGTACATGACTCAAATTATTGAACGAGCTTTCAAATTTCAACGCGAGCTTAAGAATTGCATGTCCCCATATCACGAATTGCGTAAAAAAATAATGATTAAATCGTCGCAAAGCTTAATCACCGATGAAATAATAAGGATGACGAAATTAAGAACAATTCTAATTGTAAGGCCTTCAACATCCGTATGTAATGGACTGGTTATTTCATCCAGTGATGAAAGTGATCTGGGCCAAGTTCATAAATCATGCCGAATATTATCCTTTAGTGATGATAGTTATGATATATAATATGTTCATAAATATGTGTATGCTGACTGATAACAATAAATTGTACGATTAAGATAAATATATATTCTGTTTTTATTTTTATGATTTTTTTATAAACTTTTTTTATGCGATTTTTGGTACATTCTATCATATTGATTTGAAGTTATGCGGTTTTTAAAAATAATGGAACCTATCCCCTAGTTTTGTATGTAGTTAAAGTCTTTTTTATGCGAATTATTTTTATGCGACTCCCCGTGGAACGTATCTATCGCATAAAAACATACCTAAGTGTATTTGTAGACATATGGACGACACGCTTTCAATCAACATGTAAAATCTTTGAACCCCGCGATGACTTATGCGGCGCCGGTGTGGGGCTACGGGTCACCTGTGTGACTAGGGCTTGCGATTTAACGTCAAATTGCAATAACCGGTAAACGGTAAATAATTTCTCCCATTACCGGTTTTCCGGTTATTTACCGGTAAATGAAAAAAAATAGACGTGGATTAGATTCAATACTAGTTGATCGGCAAGTGGCTTTCGTGATAATATGCCTGTATCTGTCCCTAATTCGCGATAAAATTATTTCCGGTATTATTATTAATTATTATCGGTAATTACCGATGGTGCGTTTTTGTGGATTTACCGGTAAACTGGTAATGCAAGCCCTACCATGACCCTGAAGAAACTTCAGGTGACACAAAATGCACCATAGTTCGTTCGGAATACAATTCATCAGCATGCTACCGGTATTCCGTTTCTCTCGGGGCATTTTAAAGCCCTAGTAAATAGATTTTTTTTAAATTTATCAAACATAAATAACAATGAATTTAATAAAATCTGGTCCAGTTGTGAGTATTGTGTAGCCACGATAGTTTATTTCTTCAAAAACGCCATTTACCTTCCACTTTTCCCTACAGACGGCGACATTTTGGTTTACGAATGATATGTCAAACTATTCATACTTATACGGGTTTTAACGGTGTCACTCGTGAAGATTCCCTTGTGAAGATGTTGAGTACGGTTATATTATTAGCGCGTTTCGCCTATAAAATCTTCGATATTGTTCGAAAGAACCAGACAGAAGAACAGACGACGCTTAGAATTCAGAGACCGATTTTCAAGGGGAGTCATTACAGATTAACCCAAGTCGCCAATCACGCTTAAAAACATAAATAAATATTCAATCAAGTGTAAATAAAGAGTAGATATATAAAATAACATCAAGAAAAAAAAGTAATTAATATAAAATAAAGTGTAAATAAATATGCTTAGATAACAAAAAAAATATGTTTAACCCTTTAATCACCAAGCCAATTATATGGATTTTTACCGTACTCCGTACAAACTTCAAATAAAATGAAACGGCTAAGCATATCGACATTCTAACAATCACATTACCTTCAAAAGAGTATCACATTACCTCTGCATTCATTTTCATTTTAAAATATTATTTCTTTCTTGAGTCGTGAAGCGATTACATATTATTTTATAATTATTATTATTTTTATTTTATTTATATATGATATTAATCCACTTTCCCTCATTTCTGAGGAGCTTTATGTTATGCATGATTCTTATAGAGGACCACGGACATGTTTTCATGGGAATATATAGAGCAGTTGCACTGCTGCCTTCTGCACCGCAGTGATTTTTTTATACTGAAGAGCGCTGCTGCCCGCTTCCCAGCTTATAAAATATTATATTTATTCATAAATAAATTCGTAGTAGCGTTTGCCGTGGCGCTGTTGGTTAGCCGATTTCCCGTGCCTGCACGCCGTGGCGTCTAAACGGTTAAATACCGTCATTAATTAATCAGTTCTATGAAATTATAAAATCTCATATAAAAGATCGAAGAAATGATATTTATCACCAAATATATTGTTAAGGGGGTGCGACAGTAGTACCAATATTAGAAATGGTATCCCACCGCTGCCACCAAATATGTTAAGGGGGTGCGCAACGATAGTACCGATATCAGAAAAGGTAACCCATCGCTGCCTCCAATTGTTACAACGTGCGGCTTGGTGCAGAATATTAAAATGGGCACCCAATCGCTGGCGTCGAAACGTTGACCGCCCGGTAGTTGACGATCGCTTCGAAGATCGGATCGTCAGTGAAACACGCCTTATTTTGATGATGATTGTTTATTGAATTAAATGCGGGTATCGTCAGTTCGATGATAGGTATATTTTGAAATGAAATATAAAGATCCCAGAGACGAATCTCTGGTACGAGATAAAGATCACTAAGATTCCTTTGGTACGATTAGAATAATTATAAGGTCGCAGAGATGAATCTCTGATACGAGAAAATCACGGAGATTTGACAGACATGACAGCGTGACCAAATCACACTGTCAATTCTACTGTGTCAAATTGCCAACTGACAAAAACGAGGTTTTTGTAGCAGGAATGAAAAAGTGACGACTTGCTGTCTAGGAAAGGGATGCGGACGCTCTGATAGGTCCATCATTTCGGAAAAATACACATTCTATATAGCGAAAGCATCTGAACACGAAATGTAACGATTGATTTTATAACAATATCTTCATAGCCAAATCAAAAATCTTTTATTTTGAATTACCATTCAAGACATCAAAGTTTTTCAGAAATTCGTTTTGCATAAGGAATTACAAATGTAAAAAAATAATGAAAAGTTTAATTATTTTGAGTTGTACAATTTTGTTTAAATGAACAGATAAAGGAAAGGGCGAAAGAATTGTGTAAATAAAAGGTTTATTAGTTATTATTGGAATAAAAAGACAATTTATATTTTTTATTATTGATATAATTTGTATTTAGGTGCACATAATATTTACAATACAATTACATCCATAAAGTGAATGAAAAATTCTTTAAGAATCTAAATAAAATAAATTCATGTATTATATGACCATTAAGAACAATTTTAAGTGTTTTTTTAAAGAGTAATACTAAAGTAATCAAAATTCTATATTTCATTGTTGATTATTCAACAATTTCCTCTGCTCTTGCGGGCGTTGCCTGGAGTAATCAAAAGGTTGAATGGAACACATGAGCAACGTGGTTTAACAGAGCCAGAACATGGGTGTTTGGTGTATACGCCAGAATCTGGAACAGAGTCGGGGCCAGACGCTCCGCCGCAAGTTCCGGCTGATGCACCAGCAGATACACTAGCGCTAGCTGATGCACTGGCACCAGCCGATCCCGATGGTCTTAATCCACATGGTTTGCCGGCACGAGGGCGTTCAACAGATACAGAAGATGATCCAGATACCTTGGATACAATACCAGGACGGACTGGACGAACAATACTTGGTCGTTCAACCGATACTGAGGATGATCCAGATACCTTGGAGACGACAGCTGGACGGACTGGACGAACAATACTTGGTCGTTCAACCGATACTGAGGATGATCCAGGCTGATATCTTGGATACAACAACAGGACGGACTGGACGAACAATTCTTGGTCGTTCAATGGAAACGGAGCTAGATTTGGAAATTCGTGTAATAACTGCCGGTCCAACAACACGTTCAATTGAAACAGAACTACTAGATGATGATTTAAATCCGCGGGGACCAGAGTAAGCTGGGCCATATGAACCCCATTCTGATGAGAAGCTGGATGAGCCAGAACTTCCACGTTTGCCGCCGATTCCTTTAATACCGCCAGATCCCCATCCGCCGATTTTGCCTTCACCGGAAGAGCTGCCGGACCATGATCCACGACCACCGCCGATTCCGCTAATTCCTCCGAATCCACCTTTACCGCCAGATCCCCATCCGCCGATTTTGCCTTCGCCGGAAGAGCTGCCAGACCATGATCCACGACCACCGCCGATGCCTCCCTTTCCGCCTTTACCGCCAGATCCCCATCCGCC